>CAKOGF010000470.1:0-10099 GCA_933228935.1 Pemphredon lugubris
AATACAGCAGATGGGTAATTTAAAGCCAAAGAAAGGCTACATTAGTCAGAAAGACTATGTAATTTGTTTAAAACTTGAAAGAAATTCTTTTTTAAGAAAATAATAAGGTACTTTACAAATAAAAACAACAAAATTTTTAAAAAAAGAGGTATGAAATTTTAAAAGAAAATGAAATCATTATACTATAAAGGTTTTATGTTTAACTTTCAACTTACAAAGAATGATTAAATTGAGGAAAATAACTGAGAAAGTAATAATTAAATCCAAAAGCAGATTGAAAACTTATCAAAATGACTTGTTAAATAAGCATTTGTTGAATACAATTATATAATAGTTTAATAAGTGAACTAATAGAATTGATGGAAAGTTATCTGACTACTAAAGTATAAATATTAAATAAAGAGTTATTTTTAGGATATCTTTGAAGCTACTGGCTATATAGCCTGTTTTGTCTTTAATTTGGCCATATGAATTCTTTTTTGAACTATGATACAAATTTTATAACTAAAATTAAGTCCAGAAGTTATGTAGCCTCATATTACTTGTGAATTCTTCCTGGTGATTGAGAATTTGGTCTTAACAATCTATTTATCTTTCACTCACATATATTTGACTTTATGGGTTAAGTTCACTAGATAATGTTTTTCATGGACTTTCAGGAATTGGGTAATTTAATTTATTAACAGATTTAACCAATAATTGCAGGTGCACAGCCCAAAAGAAATGAACCAAGTATCAACAAAAAAACATGAGCAGCCAGGCCAAAAGGATAGGTGGACCGTTCAATTGAAATATTACTGGTATAAGCTGAACCTCTATTCCCATGCACAGAATAGCTTAGTATCTACTGCTCAGTAATTAGCTTGTAGCTAAAAGAATTCTTGCATATGCAACTTAAATCATGACTATTCTGATATCAGTTTATCCTAGAAACTGTGGGCTGTCAGAGGCACCACTAATAAAATATTATCTAGAAGAATCCACAAATTATTAGGCTGCAAGGCTAACTTCTCTAAGATAAATAGACCAGTATTATATTTTTCTAGGAAAGCTTTGATTAAATTAAAACAATTACCTCCACCAACTAGTAGTCATCAGCTGACTAGCTAGCCCTGGGTAGTGGCTCAGGCAGATGGCTGACTCTGCTCCAAGAAGAGGCTCATTTATATAACAGCACTGTATCAGACACAGCTGCTGTGAAAGGCCTGAATACAATACCACTTCTCTCAAAAACTACAACTCTTTGAACTGGACCTTCTTCTGCATTATCCTAATGCTACATGGTTGTAGGCTAACCCAGAATATTGCAGGCTGCTGGGCCAGTTGTTTATTAATAAAGATTAGTGTCTTTTATTTGTTGTCTTGTTGGGCTTATGATATAAGCATAGTTCTTTCCTTGATTCCCTCCAGTGACAGAACCCTATTAGAAGAACAAAAGGCAATACTGTCTCCATACAGTATAGTATCCTATATGAACAATATAGCAGTAATATGGAACCTTATCCAGATGTAGGGAGAATTGTCCCATTACCTCTGGGCTTTGGGCCCAGTCAGACTCCCTACATCTGATGAACAAAATAACCCAGACCTATGGAAAACGCCAAAGTCACAGGCTCTCCTGTACTTTCCTAATGTTAGAATACTTAGGATTCCTCTTGGTGGATAATTGATCTTATGGTCTGCAGATTTCTAGCATGGACTGTCATTTGGTTTCTAGTAAAATCTTGAGTTTGTGGCATATTTATGCCTATAATATATTTATGGTCATAAAATAATAAAGTGACTATATAGTTTTTACTGTGGACCTCAAGGGAAATTTTCTCTTAAAAGATACAATGTTCTCAAAGCTGATTAGGCTTACTGCTTGCATTATAAATATTGGATGTAGTATTTCATCTGATAAAACTGAAGCAATATCTTGGCTTTGAGACATTGGTATATTGAGTCAAATTATAGGCATTTTTATTCAATTCAGTAAATTTCTAATGGCTTAATTTCACTATTTTTTATCCTCTGCTTATTAAAGTTCATTGTTATTTGCTAAATCTATTAAAAAGGGTTGCATAGTCTCACTTGTTGTTCAACCAGTTATTTTTTAAAGCTAAAACATTGTCATCAGAACGCTTTAGAATTGATTGTCACAGAAAAGAACAGTTAGGATAAAAATTATATCTTGACATCTTTTCATGCAGGAATTCGACTAGATGATGTTTTTTGAGTTTTTAAGATAAATGCAGGTCTTAATTGTTAGAGTTTTAGTTTAGTTATTTTCTGGGGCTTATAAGTGACTAGGCTTTTTCCCTACCAAGGACAGGTTGAAAGTGGGGTGAATATATTGAATAGACATTTTTGTTGTTTTTTTATATATAATTATATAATATATGCTTAATTTTTTTTACTAAAAACTTATTGAAACATATTTTATTAAATTAATTTAAGCTTTGATATATATAAAATCTATATTCCAATTATTCATATAAAAATTTATAGTTAAAATAAGTTGAGTATTACTGGTAAGTTTATCAAAACTATAATATAAAATATAAGATATTTATTTAATTTTGTTAGTTAAATCAAGAGATAAAGCTTATTTGTAGCTTTAAGATAAGCTATCAATTATCAAGTTTTAAAAAAAGGTTGTGTATCATCTGTACAGTAATTACATTGAGTTAAGATCAATTGGCTGATGCAGGATCTTCATTCTTGTAATCCCTTGCTCATATGGGTTCAAGGTTGTAAACTAAAGTGTGTAAGGTGTTGGTATTTAAGTTTAGCAAATAAAAGAAGATAGAAATAGTTTACAGTCCTACTTTGAACAATTCTGCTAATAGCTTTTATTGTGTGATAAATAATGTTATAGAATGTAAAAGCCCTAAAGTAATAAGATAGCAAAGAGTGTTCATCAAGCTTCTATTGGTAACAAAAGAAACATTGATATAAAAGTATTCACAATAAGAATAATGGGACATAAATTTATTAAAACTATTTTTTAAACCCCAGATACTTGTAAACAGGTTGTCAGCATGATGCCAAAGTAAATTTATCTAACACATCAGTTTTAACTATGTGAAATAAGAAAAATACAACTGTTGGGAAAGAAATTGGTTTAAAGGAAATCTAAAAATAAAATATTTAGGAATGCAAAAGCTACAAGAATCAGATTCTAAATAATCAAGGAAAGAAAATAAGAAGGGAAAACAAGACTTAAAACTTGAAGCAAGAGAAATACAAAAATTTTAGCTTAGAAATCATACTCTTTCATATAGCTTAATATATAGTAAATGGCAGGAAAGCAGCAGGTGAGTGGCCTAGTTTGGCAAAATCCAGAATTAACTCATAAAGAAAAGAACATCCTCCATGTTGACAATTTGAAAAACTATTTTTGCTTTATTTTTATTATTTCACTTAGAAGCTCAAAATAGAACTTAATTATAAATTTTACCATCAAGCTTAATTAAATAAGCCAGTGTTAGAAATTCTGAGTTTTATGGTTGACTAAACCATCATATTCTCAAATGACATTGTCTATCATCACAACAGCGGCACCCCACCTGTTAGGCTTGATAAAGTGCAAAGCCAATTTGGTGATATATTTGGAATAATCAACTAGGCAGCCAATTAAGCTTCCTTGTTCTGAGAACAACTGATATTGTGTTGAGGCAGCTGATTGGCTAGACAATGATCTTGATGAACAGGGTTCCGGCCAAACTTAGGTTTGGAATCTTGGGCAAGATTTGGATTGTTAATCTGAGGATGGATGGACGGGGTGCCGCCGGGCACTCATCCCACAATCCAGACTCAACTCAGGTATTTGCCAGGCCTGTGCTTGATTGATTGCAGTGAGAGACAGGGTCCTGCCAGTACCTCGATACCCTGACCTTAAAGTAAAAGCAAGAAAATAAAGCATTGGGATCCCATGCAGTGTTTGACATGGATGCCTGACTCTGGGGGTTAAAATTGGCAGTCTGGGGAATATGAGACTGGTCAATAAGAGTTAGAAGCGTCAGATGATAATCCTGGTAAGAGGGTCATTCACCCTATAAATAGTGCTCTTCTAATTAGAGATTGAGCAGAATTCAACAAGTTGAGAATAGAGAAATAGAACCTCTATTGCCAAAGAGTATTGCTACTGAAGAAATCAGTAGCCATAGTATCTGAGTATTAGACAAGACCTTTTCAATACTTGCAGAATAGTGTTTTCTCCCCCCAAGCTGGACAAAGAACTGCCAGCCCGCTGTACCCCAACCCCGACTGGTAGCCCAGGATTGTCCTCATACAATCCAAACTCCCAATCCCAGTTAATAGCTCTAAATAAAACATAGCTTCTAAGATTTGAAATCTTGATAGCCAGAAAAAACAATACATTGATAATAAAAATAACAATTTAGATTTTTTGAAATTGTTGAGATGGTGTAACAATTCAAATTTATTTTTTGAACGTTAAAAACGTTTGTTCTTGATGTTACCATCATTTTTTGCTGTTCTGCTCTGTCAGAGCATAGATTTTATAATTTCAGAGGCCTCTGGACCTGTTTTTCTGCTGCTTAGCAGCAATTGACTTCAATCAACGCTGCTAAGCAGCATAACAGCTGCTTTTGCTGTTTTTCTTCTCTTTCTTCTCTATTTTCCCCTTTTTTCTCTCTTCCCTCTTTTTTTTGCCTTTATTAAGGCCTATCACCTTGGTGATCCTCTGCCCATCATTTGGGGCAGTTACAGAAAAACTTCTATAAATAAAGCTGGAATTGAAGAGTAAGCTTTAAGCTGAAATTCTAAGTGGTTTTTCCCACATTCATTCCCCTTCAAATCTTTTCATTTTTTATCTTTTAAGGATTAGTTTTTTTTACTTTTTCCTTACCTTCTTTTTAGCAAAAGAATTAAGTTTAATTTATTTGTTTTTATATCTCCTTGTTTTCCTTCATGGAGTTTTTAGGACAACAAGCCAGGGGCTTGTTGTCACCATTTTCATCTCTTAAGGAGACTTTTACTTCACAAATGTTGAGATATTCTGATGGTGAATATCCCAACATTGATATTCCCCTAGTTAGTAATAAATCACTTTATAACACTTTATGCTACCTTTTATGTCTAGGGTTAGTCAACTCAATGACACACTTTGTTTCAAATTACAAATTTATTGCTGGTTTAGTGAAGTTATTACTGCAGACAGTTCCAACATTTTTGTACCTTTTAAACTTAAATCCTAACACTTTACACGCATTAGTTTATAATTTATCTCCTGTTTGGGCAAGGCCCTACATTATTTCAGCTTCCAACGGAGTTAGTCCAGGAAAGACCTTTTCTACTTTATCTATAATAATATTAGCAATAGTTTTTTCATTAATTCTTGGAGCTTTTATCTCCCTTTTGGTTTTTCTATTTGGCTGGCTCTATGATAAGATTTTTAACAAGCCAACTGTATCTATCCCTAGTGCTTCTCATATGACGCAGACAGTTGTACTTCACAATCTGGCTTCTCTTGCTTCTACTTCTCCTCCCCCAAATATTTTTAACATTTTGGCATATGCTCAGGCTCATTTTACAGCTTATGACAAGGATTTTCCTACTGACACACTTAAGGTTCTTTTCTTAGCCAAGAAACTCACAGGACATTATCAAGACTGGTTCAGTAGCTATTCAGTCCGCAATCCATCTATACTTCAGGATTACAACCAGTTTGTCTCATCACTGCTGTCCTTCTCAGGTGAGGACAAAGATACCTTTGCTCCTGCTTTTTATCGCTTTTCTGGTTTCAACCAAGGCTCTCTTTCTTTGGGAGATTACAATCGCAAGTTTTGAGTTCTTCAGACAAGACTACAGGCTTCTGATGCTGAAGCTTGTAGTTTTTACAAGGAGGGACTCAATCCTGGCCTCAAGAAGTTCCTTGTACACCACAAATTACCCAAGGAATTTGAACCCCTCATCAAAGAGGTTGTAAAATGGAACAGAAAATACCTCCTTACCAATCCTACCACCTCTAAGCTATCTTCATCTGCAAAACCCTTTACCTCCTCTAAACCAGCTCTCACAGGTCCCCCTCCTGGTACTGAACCAAGACCAGGAGGAGGTTTTCGCCTTACTGCTGAGGAAGTTCTTAGAAGAAGGAATAACAACCTCTGTTCATATTGTGGTTCAAAGGATCATCTCCTTCTTACTTGCCCTCTTTCTAAGCAGGCTGCCCCTAACCATGATAAGGGTTCAACACTTACCTCTCTTTCTCTTAGAGATGCTGTACGTTCTCCTACTGTCCTTGTTACCATTCATGGTCCTCTTGGCAAGGTTAAGGTTCTTGCTCTCCTTGACACCGGCGCAGATGCCAACTTTATTGAGGAAAGACTTGCCAATCTGGTGGGACTGTCTTCCTCTGGCTCTCTCAACGTCAAGGTGGGAAATAGCACTTTTACAGATGCTACTACTATCACTCATCCTGTTACCATTGACTTGGAGGGATCCTCTTTCCAAGTCATTTTCAACTCTTCTCCAAATTTGTCTTTTCCCTTTATCCTTGGTTTCCCTTGGTTAAGAGAATCTCTTTTGAATTTTGATCATCCTAAGAATAGGATCACTTTTACTTGCAATGATACTGTTAAGTTGATTCCCTTAGTTTCTGGCACTCTCCATCCACCACTCTTTGAAACTGGGCTTACCACCATCTCCTGTTCAGCCCCTGACCCTTTTCTCTCCAAGTCTATTGATGGTTTACCATCCTGCTTTTCCAACTACCAGGATTGCTTCAGCAAAGAAGAATGTAATGCATTACCTCCACATAGACCTTATGATATACAAATCAACCTTAAACCTGGAACCATTCCCCCTTGGGGTAGACTCATCCCGCTTTCTGATGCTGACAACACTCTTCTTAAGGAATACATCAATAAGGAACTTGCCAAAGGTTTTATCTCTCATTCTACTTCTCCTTGCTCCTCCCCTATATTTTTTTAGGGAAGTCTGACAGCTCTAAACGTCCTTGTGTAGATTTCAGGGCACTCAACAAGATTACTATAAAGGATTGTTGCCCCATTTCTTCTGCTGAGGCTCTCACAGATTGCCTTGTAGGAAGCTGCATCTACACCAAGATTGATTTTTGTAGTGCTTTCAATCAGGTTAGAGTTGCTTCTGGCCACAAATGGAAGACTGCTTTTTGCACCCCTTTTGGCCTTTATGAGTATAACGTCATGCCTTTTGGTCTTTGTAATGATTCTTCTACCTTCCAGGCCCTCATGAATGAGGCACTTCTTCCTTTTCTGAACGAGTTTGTTGTTGTCTATTTAGACAATATTCTTATATATTCTCCTAATTCCACCAATCATATTTCTCATGTGAAGCAGGTGCTTCAACATCTTTGAGAGTATAACCTCTATGCAAAGGCTTTCAAATGTTCTTTTTTTCAGACAGAGGTTGACTTTCTTGGATATGTTGTTACTCAAAACGGTTTTGCTGTTGCTCCTAGAAAGGTGGAAGCTATTCAAAATTGGCCTGTTCCTACTACTTGCACCCAACTTCGTGGATTTCTTGGCCTGGCCAACTACTGCCATAAATTTGTGGAAATTTTTTTCCCTTGTTCTTCCTCTTACGTCTCTTACTTCTCCTTCTGTTCCTTTTTTCTGGTCTTCTGAAGCCCAAATGGATTTTGAGGCTACTAAAGCTGCCTTTGTTTCTACTCCTGTCCTCCTTATGCCTGACCCCTCAAAACCTTTTGTTGTTGAGACCAATGCAATTGACTTTGCTGTTGGAGGCGTGCTGCTTCAGCTTGAGGGGGATGGTGAGCAACATCCTGTTGCTTACTTTTCGCAGAAGCACCTTCCTGCTGAAAGAAACTACCCTGTACATGATAAGGAGCTTCTAGCAATTCTTAAAACTCTTAAGCATTGGCGCCGTTACCTTGAAGGCCTTGAGAAGTCCTTCCTAATCTACACGGACCATAAGAATCTTCTTTACTTTACTGAGAGTTGTTGCATCTCTCAACATCATGCTTGATGGGTGCTAGAACTCTCAAACTTTAGTTTTAGAATTGTCTACAAGAAGGGTGCCCTTAATACTCTACCTGATGCCCTTAGCTGTCATCCTTCTTCATCCGAGAGTGATGAGGAATATGAGGAGCTCAGTACTAAGATGGTTTTTTTGCCTGAGAGTTTCCTTTCTCTTAATGTTATCAGCACTACTTCTCCTGATATTATCAAAGAAATACATGCTTCTCAGCTCTGTGAAGAATTCTCTTCACAGCTTATCCTCCTCTTGTCTAACAAACAGGAGACATCTAATCCATGCTTCTCTCTTAAAGAAGGCATACTCTACTTCAACAATCTTCTTGTTGTTCCTTCCTCTAAGTTACAACAGTCCCTTAACATCACCTTCCATGATTCTCTAGCAGCTGGTCACTCTGGATATAAGAAGACTCTCTCCAAACTTCGTGATTATTTCTGGTGGCCTAAAATGTCTTCATATGTCAAGAATTATGTTAGTAGCTGTTTTATTTGTCAACGAAACAAGCATTCTACTCAGAAGCCTATTGGGCTTCTTTGTCCTCTTCCTATTCCTGAGGGTCCTTGGCAGTCTGTTTCCCTTGACTACATTGTCCAACTACCCTCCTCCAACAGATTTGATGCCATTTTGGTAGTTTTTGATTGTTTCTCTAAACAGGCTATATTTTCTCCTTGTAACTCAGACATTACTGCAAAACAGACCGCGTCCTTGTTTGTTAGTCATGTTTTTGTTCACCATGGTACTCCAAGAGACATTGTGTCTGATTGTGGTCCTCAGTTTCTATCACTTTTCTGGAAGGAGTTTATGTCACTATTAGGGGTACATCTTTCTCTAAGTACCTCATATCATCCTCAGTCTGATGGACAAACTGAACACACTAATCAAACTCTAGAGAGTTTTCTTTGCTGCTTTTCTAATGAACAGCAAGACAATTGTGCTTTACATCTTCCTCTAGCACAATATTCTTATAATGCTAACTTCCATTCTTCTATTGGTATGACCCCATTTATGGCTAATTTGGGGTATACGCCTTCTTTTGTGCCATCTGTAAACTCCTCTTCTCGCTCTCCTCTAGCTGAGGACTTTGTCACACAGCTACAATTGTTACAAGCTTCATTGAAGAAAAATCTTTCTAAGGCCATTGATCTTTATAAGAGGAATGCTGACAAACACCGTCAAGAAGGAAGACAGATTTTTGTACACAATTTAGTTTATTTAAACACCAAAAACCTCCCTATCAAATGGCCTTCCCGCAAACTTGGGCCACGCTTTATAGGACCTTTCTCTGTATTGGAAAGAATCAGAAAGGTAGCTTACCACCTCAAATTACCCCCAGGCTATAGAATTCATAGCGTTTTTCATGTTTCTCTCCTGAAACCTCAAACTAAGGACCCTCCTTCACATCAATCCTCCAATCCTCCTCCTATTCAAATGATAGACAGCACACCAGAGTACGAGGTTGAGTCAATCCTTGGGCATTGTTATCACTATCAAAAACTCCAATTTCAAGTAATGTGGAAGGGATATCCTGTTGAGGAGAGCTCTTGGGAACCTGCCAACAATCTTAGTGGTTGTCAGGCCCTGTTAGATCTTTATATCCAAGACCATCTGGAGCTTGGATCTGGGGAGGGTAATGTAACAATTTGAATTTAGTTTTCAAACGTTAAAAACGTTTGTTCTTGACATTACCGTCATTTTTTGCCGTTCTGCTCCATCAGAGCATAGATTTTATAATTTTGGAGGCCTCCAGATCTGTTTTTCTGCTGCTTAGCAGCAATTGACTTCAATCAACGCTGCTAAGCAGCATAACAGCTGCTTTTGCTGTTTTTTATTCTCTTTCTCCTCTATTTTCCCCTTTTTTCTCTCTTCCCTTTTTTTGCCTTTATTAAGGCCTATCACCTTGGTGATCCTCTGCCCATCATTTGAGGCAGTTACAGACAAACTTCTATAAATAAAGCTGGAATTAAAGAGTAAGCTTTAAGCTGAAATTCTAAGTGGTTTTTCCCACATTCATTCCCCTTCAAATCTTTTCATCTTTTATCTTTTAAGGATTAGTTTTTTTTACTTTTTCCTTACCTTCTTTTTAGCAAAAGAATTAAGTTTAATTTATTTGTTTTTA
>CAKOGF010000471.1:0-10097 GCA_933228935.1 Pemphredon lugubris
TGGAAATCGGTAGGATACACTATCTCGAAAACGGCATCTCGAATTACACCATCTCGAAAAACAGCATCTCAAAGTACGGCATCTCGAATTTATAATAGAAACGGCATCTCAAAACGGCATCTCAAAACGGCATTTCGAAAACGGCATCTTAAATTACGCCATCTCGAATCTACGCCATCTCGAAAATATAGCAAAACGGCATCTCGAAAACAGCATTTCAAATAGAAAAAAAAAAACAAAATAAAAGAAATAATAAAAAATATATGAAAAAATATAATAATAAAAATAAAAAAAACAAGATTAGGCTAAAAATTCCTCAGGAGTTCATTTCTGCAATAAAAAAAGGAGGTTAATTCGAGGCAACATTGCAATATAAAGCACCAAAGTCAAAAAAGCCAAAAAGGCTTATTTGGCCTTGTTGTTTGCAAATTAAGCTATATATTATATCTAAGCTATGCTAAAAGCTACTATATTTATGTATTAGTAAGATTAAGCAAAAAAACGAAGCAAAGTGAGAATTTATTGGCAAAAGCAATCAAACATTCTTGGATAATGCAACAGAGATGGACTGGAGGTGCTCAAGTTTTCTGTCCTTTGCATAGTACTTGAGCACTGCCTTGCTGACGTCTTGGTACTTGATCACAGCCTTGGTCTGCTTGGGAGGGTCATCCTTTGTTCTCATCCCAGTCTTGAACTGGTGGGTAGAGATGGACTGCTGGGTCTTCAAGTGGGCCATAATCTTGTTGAACTTGGGCTTCTTGACCCGCACCCTGGTAGCAAACTGGCTATGCCAACCTTCAAGAGAAGAGGTGGTCTTGATCAGGCCATCCTTAACCTGTCTGAAGCAGTTCCAGCTGATGTTATCACCTCCCTTTCTGATCCGGCGCACCCCTTGAAAGACTCCAATCCATTGAGTTTCAAAGTACTCAATAAAGGGACCAAAGGTTTCCTGGTTGGCGGTGATGTAGGGATGGCGCATCAGCGTGTCATAGAAGGCATTGACCTCCTCTTTTCTCACTAGAGCCAGGGCAGCAAAGCAATTGAAGACATCTTTGCCCTCATGGGTACCATCAGCATTGATCAGCTCATTAAGAGCAGGGACCTTTTGGAGGCGGCGGCAGAGGGCTTGACGGAAGTGGAAATAACATCCCTGGGGGGAGCTCTTGAAGACCTTGACAAAGGCATTAGCCTGGGCTTGCTCAAAGTCAACCACAAGGTGGGTGTGGTAGGGCATGCTCTCAGCTTCCTTTCTGGGGGCTTCTTCTTCTTCCTGGGAGGGGGTTTTCTTCTTTCGTCCTCTGGTCTCCTTGGGTGGCTTCTCAAGAGTTGGAATTATTTCATCCAGTTTACTCTTGAGGATGGTCAGGGCACGGACATAAGTGTCCTGCTTCTTGTTGGGGAGGAAATAGAACACCAGGGGAAGGACTAGGTTGCCTACCTGTCCATGGATGTTTCAGTGCTGACTGAAGAGCTTGGGGCAGGTGGAGAAGGTCCCATCAGCTAGCCAGGTGGTGCACTTCAGTAGATTTTGCAGATCCTGACTGGTGGCAAAGCAGATGATGCGCTCCTGGGCATCAACACCATCATCATGGAGGAGGAACCGCTCTCCATGCTTTGACAGCTTCTGCTTGTCAGTCAAGATAAGCTCATCAATAGAGGTGGCACTGACTCCCTCTGTGCTCTGAGCATACCTCTGGTCTGTGAAGTACCGCTGCAACTTGCTTGCATCACCAACAGAGGCAAGTTGAGATTCATTGAGGTGGAGGAGGGCTTCATTGACAACCTCAGTTGAGGTTTTATCCCTGGTGGTTGGGAGGACCTGGCGGAGGTACCAGCATATAAGCTGGTACAAGACATCAAATGGCTCAGCACAGTCATGGTCAACTGTGAGTGCCTTAAACCTAGTGAAGCCATAAGTAGTGAGGCGGGCAGGACAGCCAAGGCTCTCACACTTGAAGTGATGCTGACGGAGAGGCTTCTTCTCATCATTGCAGCTAAAGATGTACCCCTTATAGACAAATCCGGCACCACCTTTCTTGGTCATGATGGGGTAGGCCTCAGGGTAGGTGGTGGGGACAACAAAGGCGCCATGCCTGTTGCAGATGTTGCCAATAGTGTGTATATCCCACACTTCAATATCAGCATCCTGGGGAGCGCCAGACTCAGGCTGCTGGTCTTCTTGCTCATGCTCTGATGCAGGAGTGGAATTGTGACTGAAGTGGAACTCCTCTTGAGGGTTGGAGGGGGAGTACACAAAAGGGGAGTGGGGAGGGGTGGGGCTGGTTTCTTCTGGCTCAGGTGAGGGGGTGGGGGTCTTGGCAGGTCTTTTAGCCTTAGCAGGCTGCTTCTTTGGGGATGTCTTGGCCTTTTTTTCTTTGGGGGGGTTGGTATTGTCCTTGGAGGCCTTGGACGCAGCTTTGGAAGTGGACTTGGGAGGCATCTAAGTGTGAATTAGTATCAAAAAGTCATATTTATGGGTCCAATTTTCAAAGAAAAAATATATAGTTGTCAGTATAAAATATATACTTTTTTATTACATAATGTTTTAGAGAAAGATGAGAAGTAATATGTATTAAAATTTGAATGATTTTTACTATGTAAGATGGAATCTTTTTCAATGGGCGAAAGTATAAGAAAACTATGAGTTTTAGTAAAAACTGGCATTCGAGATGGCGTTTTCAAAATGCCGTAGTTGCGATGGCGTAAGCCAAAAACATAGGGATTTGTTATATATTTTATTTTAAATTAAAAAATTGAACTGGTGCTATAGTAAACGTACTAAAGTTTAAATCTATAATTTCTTAAAAAATAGCTTATACAACTGGGTTTAAAAAGTACCCAGTTGTTTAGAGAAGGTCTGAAAGTATATATTTGGTAAGTTTGTTATGATTTCTTACAATATTTAGATAAGTGACTTTGTTTGTGAAAGAATGCTTTTATAGTGTTGAGCCCAAGAATCGAGATAGGGAATTCGAAATGACGTACTATTGTTACATATATAATTTAAGCTTATTTCATTCTGCGAATTGAGCGAGTGAAAGTGATTGGGCTGCACGAAACCCAGTGGAAATCGAGATTGTGTAAATTGAGATGGCGCAATTCATGGCTTCAATATAAAACTCACTAGTAATTTATTTTATTTCCGAGCCTAAAGTAAACATGTATATTACAGATAAGCAATATTTTACATATAGCAAATATGGTTTAAATGAATAGATATATGGTCCTAGTGTTAGGAATAATATATTGGCACTGATTTAGGCTCATATTTTTATTATTTTCATTGGTTAATGCTATGGCGCACTGGTTGTTACTATGTAATATTCTTTATTTTAGTGCTCATATGGGCTTATTTTATTTGATAATAGATGGCGTGATTTGAGATGACATAATTTCGAGATAGCGTAAACAGGCTCTGCGCTATGTGATTTGCTATGTAAATAAAGTTAGTTGAATAAGCTTTTATTAATTCTAATCGTAATGACGAAATCAAGATGCCGTATTTTCGAGATGGCGTAATATAAATTCATAGTCAAAAATTAACTATTTTATAGTTTATTTTATTTTTTTGGCTTTTGAAATACTAAACGCAAAAAACGCCATCTCGAAAATAATTCGAGATGGCGTAATTCGAGATGCCGTTTTCGAGATGGTGTAGCCTACCTGGAAATCAAGACTATGTAAATTGAGATGATACAATTCACAAATTCAATATAAACCTCACTAGTGTTTATTTTATTTCTGAGCCTAAAGTAGACATGTGTATGTACAGAAAAGCAATAAATAAATATAGAAAATATGATTTTAATGAATGAATATATAGTCCCAGTATTAGGAATAATATAGCGGCACTGTTTTAGGTTCATATTTTTATTATTCTCTTTGGTTAATACTTTAGTGTATTGGTTATTATTATAGAATAGGCTTTATTTTACTGCTCATGCTGGCTTATTTTATTTGATAATATATGGTGTGATTCAAAATGACACAATTAAGATGCTGTACTTCTGAGATGGCATAATATAAATTCAATAGCAAAACTTAACTATTTTATAGTTTTTTATTTTTTTGGCTTTCAAAGCCAAATGCAAAAAATGCTATCTCAAATTATTTTCAAGATGGTGTGATTTGAGATACTGTTTTTAAGATGGTTTAGCCTAACAATTTTGACTCTGGGATTAATTTAGTATTTTTCAATTATATATTTTTATTATTTTTGCAGATTTTGGTCAATCAAACTATTTTCGGTTTGGCTTTGAAATGTTTTCTAGAGTCTTTTAAGCTGGTTTTTATTAAGTCAACAAGGGTAATCAAATTTATCTATGATCAGCCAATCAACCAATTTATCTTAAAAAATAAGTTTAAAATAGATCTATTGGTGCCCAGAAAAGGCTCTTTTATATAATGAGGCACTAGTTAGTATCTGTCCTGTTTTAGCTTGAGATCAAGGTTATTTTTTAGAATTGATAGCCTGATAAATATGTCTCTGTGATTTATAATGGTTTTTAAGTACATAAATGAAAACTTTAATAATATTTTCCCACTTGTGAACACCTTAAAGCTAACCATAATGGTTATTATGTGGTAAACTATGTAAGTATTGTATAATATCCATCTGGATCAGATAACTAAATTATCTCAGAAATAAAAATAATAAATTTAAAATTCCATTGCTAAGTTCAAACTCTTACAATCAACTGTCTAGAAAATAATGGCCAATAAAAAGAACGGGTTTATTTAGCCTACTATACTTACTAAAGAACCAATCATATTTCTATATAATGTAAGCTTTATGCTTAGCTATAATAGAAATAGATTTTTAAAAAATATCTTATTACTCTTTTCTTCATTAACTCCAAGATCTATATTTTTAAAACCCACTTCTAAGTTCAATCACTATAAATTTTTAAAACAGGCTAACTAATGCATCTGTTTTGATAATTTAAATGAGCCTAATGCATTTGTGTTTTTTATGAAGTTTAATCTGACTTTATTTATATTTACAATGCGTTAAATATGATTAATATTAAAATTCTAATAATATTTATAAAATTTAAATTTAAATTAGCCTTACTAGGTAAATAAAATAAGTGACTTACTTTAGCTGGTGTCACATAAGTTTTATTAGCTGAGAAAATTAGTTTTAATGTTTTTCTGTGAAAGAGTCTGAAGTTTTCCCTACTTTATTAGATTTTCGGATAGTGTTCAAATAAAAAGCTACTGATTTTAGCAGAAAAATGCAGCACTTTATTTTTTAAGTAAAATTAAATCACCAACTGTATATATTAAAAGTACTGGTCTCACACTTCTAGCTTTTAAATAATACAAGCTATTAGTATTTAGTGTCAATAAAAAAAGCTTAATAGTTTTTAATTTTTTATATTATAATAATTTATTAATAAAACAGAAGAAATAGTTTTTAGTGTAATTTTTTTAAATATTAATTTTGCCAAAAATTTAATAGCAGTAGCTTAATTGATCTAACTAAAAGAGTTAAATAGAAATTTGATATCATTATTTTTAAATCAAACTCATTAAATAATGTCAGGAAACCAAGCCTGCTGCTCATGATCCCGCTGGAGAGGTGGGGAAGAGGGAGTAGCAGGCAAGGCCCACCAGATGATGGGACCTAACTTCACCAAGGAGGACACAGCTTTTCCTACCATGGCCCAGACACAGGCAGGGCAGAGTCTATCAGCCCTGTGAGTACTAGATATAGCACTCCAAGGAACTGATTGCTCTGGCCAGTAGAATTTGGGATAGGTAGTGGGTTAGTCATGGGCTTGGGGGTGGGTGGGGGTTCTATGAGAACCAGGTATGCACGGGGGTTGTTGTACTTTCCGTTGAATATGAGAGGGTAGACTGTGATGTCCTTTCCGTCTTGGACCAGGTGTTGCGGGTTTTGGACGGCTCCTGGTCTTTGGTACCAAAGAAAGTCTTCCAATTCCCACTGTTTGTGGTTTGGGTTGGGGGGGTACTCAGTGAAGTGAACAGGACCAAAGGGGGCATCAGGTGGGCAGTAGTACTTGTAGGCTTCTGGGTTGCTGGGCGGTCCTTGGGGTACTTCTTCTGGCTGGATGGTCTGCAGACTGGGTGGTTGATAGTGGAAAAGTACTAGAAACAAATAGGGTAGAATGTTTGTGAACCAAAGGTTCATAACAAAGACTTTATTTGATGAGGATGACAATACTAATCACTGGGCTGCCATCCTGGCTTTATACCTGTCTGTGGGGTCTTATCAGGCTCTTCCTCAGCTATCTGGCTGGCAAGTTTGGCTGCAGGCTTTTCAGGCTTCCAATTGGTCCTTTTTTCATCCTTGGGGTCATTTTCCAGAACACTGGTTTGGTCTTCAGCAAGCTTATCAGTTGCTTTGTTCCTATTGGCAGCTTGGGGGCACTCTGCATGGGTTCTGGTTTGGGTATCAATTAGATTTCCATACTGGGAAGGGCTTGGCTGGCTGAAGAGGGTTGATGTTTGGCTTTCCAAACCCAAGGACCCAATATGGGGATTAACGGTTTCCCCTTTGGGATCCAACATTAGATTTGGCACTGGACGGCTAAAAATAGCTGGCCCAGTGCCAGATGGGGCCGCAGCACCCCCCACTGCTTCTGCATAGCTTGTGGGGCCCAAAATGGCCCCCACAAGCTTGGCAGATGGCAGGAGGGGGGTCGCGGGTTTGACTCCTGCTGCAGGGGCTGTCATGATGTTAATTGTGACAAATAAGCTGAGAATATTTTGCTTTTCTTTCTAAAAAAGTCTTAAAATAAAATATTAAATCAAAGTTTTATAATTAGATATATTTATTATGAGCACAACTGTTTTGAGCCAGTTATTTACATTGCAAAATAGTTTATTAATTTTTCTCATAAAGGGTTTTCTCTAGGGAGTAATCTGATACAAGAATAAAACCAGCTTTAAAACTTAGATTTAAATCTTAAATTTGATCAAAACTTTAATCAATTATAAGAACATAATGTTTTCAAGTCTAAATAAATACATGTGGTTCATTAAATAGCTATAAATGATCTTTTTTTACTGAAAAATTGTTATCCTTAACTTTATTCTTGTGACTGTACACTGTCACTTGGCAAAATTGGTTAATAAAGATTCCCAAATATTGAATTTTTATTAAGGATAAATGGTATAAATGATATTTTCTTCTTTCCTAGGTGGAAAAGATGAAGAAAATACCACTTATAAAATTGCATAATGGTTCAAGGCGCCACTGCGGCAAAATCTTATGATAAGATGCACCGAGGCGCCGCCTAGCAATTTTCCCAGGCACTAGGGCACTGAGGCGTTGGGGCACTCAGGCGTGGGCGCGCCGAGGCGCCAAAGCATTAGGTTGACCTAGGTGGTCAAAGAAGTCACCAAGGTGGTGGTCTCTAGGAAAATACCTAGGAATTAATTGGCAGGTGCTAATTAAGGGTATTGGTTAACTGTTGTGAAGGTTCAGAACAGTGAGACTCAGTGTCTCCAGGGCGTTAACTATACCGGGAAGGTTTAGTTAACAGGTACTTGGCTGTAATTGACAGGAAGTCAATTATAGGGTACAAATATTGGCTTGATTGTGTCAAGGTCAGGACAAAGGTGTCTTGATTAGTTGGATTGCTTAGTTCCTGGGTGGGACTAAGAATAGGGATCCTGAGATAAAGGTATCTTATCAGGTTGCTATATTTGGGGTGCCAAACACTTCAAATATAGCTAAAAATGCCCTGGGAATCAAATCATGTGATTCAAGGGATTAACAAGATCAATTTCTAGGGAATAAGAATATGGTGGTTTTTATAGGTTGGTTGTGATTGGTTGACATGGTATGTCACCATTCAAGGTTGGAAATCAGGAATGGATTTCCCAGGAAGGGATTTTCAGCAAAGGAAGTACCAGAGGCTGGTATAAAAAGATTGGAAAAAACGCTTTAATAAAATATATTATAACAACAGTGGTTGCTTTTCCCTTATCTTTATTTTTGACTTTATGAATTCTTCTTTTGATTGGTCCAAAGCAAAGTTTAACCTTTCTAAGGTTGAAGTTAGTGGTCTCCAAAAAGAGATCCCATCCTCATTGTTGGAGGAATTGTGGGGTTCTCTTGAGGTGGCCCAGACTTTGCCCAAGGAATTGTTGGGCAATGTAAAGGCTGCATACAGGGAATTGTTTGAGGACTACTTTAGCAAATCAGGGACACCATCACTAGGAAATTGGGTGTTTGCATGGGATGCTCACAACCTGATTTTGGTCTTTGATGAGATACTTGGTCAGTTGAAGGTTACCTTGGAACAAGAACAAGAAAGCAGTGATTGGAAAGAAGAGGCGGCCATGAAGTTAGTTACAAAGTTGAAGGAGAATTTACTACAGTTCTCTAACAAGAATCTGGAGCTAAATCAGCAGATTGCCCGGTTAGAGACAGAGCTTGCCAAAGCTTGACTACAACACATGGAAACAGGAAAGAGTCAGGCTGGGTATAGTGAGGCAAGTTGGCACACCCCCATCCCTCCACAATTCTCTTAATCTTGTTTATACATTTCAAGAATTTTATATATCATGTCAAGTATATACTTCTTGGAAGTATATAAACTGAAATAAAGGGGAAGATTAGAAGAGAGAAGATTGTTATCTTTATTGAGAAATAGAAGAAGCCTTATATAGCTTGGTATTGTATCATGCTGTCCATAGATCAGGGCAGTCATGTGCTTTAAGAGAAGTTTTTGTCCTGTTATTAATTCTGGAAGCTTCTGTATTAAATCAGGATTTGCTGTGGAATCTTTTCATGTGGAGCAAACTTATGAAGCTCAGGGAATTATTTACAAAGAGAAATTAATTGAAGATGTTGTGACATCTCCCCCTGGGGTGCTAAAAGGCAACACCTTGGAAACCTTTTTGTTCTTGTCAGGAATGTGTGCTTTGTATTTGTCTAGCTTGGTTTTGGGACAGGAAGATATTCCATCAATTGTTTTTCCTTCAACAAATTTTCAGTCAAATTTGATCCAACTATAATTTTTTTTATATATAACTTTTTTATTTTTACAAAAATAAAAAACTTAAAATTTTATTTATTTGTCAATGAAAACTTCAATATATATTTTTAGTATTTTTAATTATTATTTTTTATTCAGCAGGCCTGATTTTTTTAAAAAAACACTTTTTTAAAAGCCAATTTAATTATTTTTACTAACAAAAACTCAAAATAAAACTTGAAAGTAAAGAAATAAATAAATTTTTATTTATAATTTTTTTGAATATTTCATTTTTTTGTTTTTGTAAAAATAAAAAAACATATAAAGAAATTTATAGTTGGATCAAATTTGACTGAAAATCTGTTGAAGGAAAAACAATTGACGGAATATCTTCAAGCCCCTTGGTTTTGTTGACAGGTTTTTGAGAGCCCCTTTGTTTTTTTGTGCTTTACAAATTCAAATCTTGTTGCACCACATGAGTTTTAGGTCTATTTGGGTGTCAATTCCTTTGATCAGGTAGGTGCTGTTTGGTTTTAATTCCATAAAAATTCCTGGGGCCCTCAGTCCTGGCTGTAATTTGTATGTGTCATGATTGACTACCCAGACTTTGTCTCTGATTTGAAAGTGCACTTCTTGGAGGTTGATTTATTCTCTTGCAAATCGTTTCTTTTCCTTTTTGGTTTAATCCTTTTGTACTTCCTGTGCTCATGGATTATCTGCCTTGGGTACTGTCTTGGGGATTTTTATGTGTGAGCCTGTGGCATTGGTCTTGATTATGGGCTTTTGTTGGTGTTTTTATTGATTCTTATTTGGAAGACCATTATTGCGGTGGGCAGAATTTCTTTCCAGAGCATTGGGTTATTGGCTGATAACTTGCTTAGTACGTCAAACAGGGAGCTGCTGAGCCTTTTGACTCTACTTTTTGCTTGTGAATGATAAGGGCTGCTGATTGTGTGCTTGACTCTGTTCTTAGAAAGATACAATTTTGTGGTTTTGCCTGTTAGTTCATTGCCTCTATCTGTGATGATGAGGTCTGGCTTCCCAAGCTTTGTGATGATTTATTTGCCAATAAAATGAGTTATATTTTTGCATGTTTCACACTGGGCAAGTACTTTATTGATGTTTTCAAGCATTTTGACCCCC
>CAKOGF010000472.1:0-10086 GCA_933228935.1 Pemphredon lugubris
GTCGTCACCCTCATTGATAATTGCATCAGGACTGATGACAGAAGCTATATGAGTGTTGCAGCTGAATTATTTATAGCTCAGTTTTGGATAGAAAATACAACAACTTAATAGAAAAACAAATAATGGAGAGAAGATGATATTTTTTTATTATGAGAGAAGATTAATATATCAAAAAAACCACAATCCATAAGGGGGCAGCAGGATATGAATAATTTTTGATCTTTGAATAGTTTATCACAGGAATTTCGACTTGGAAAATTAATTCCACATCTTTTTAGGCAACATAATCCCACGTCTGACCACTGGAGCTAATAGGCGGAATGTCATAAATATGGCCTGAGGCATCTCTAACAGCTCTCCCTGTGTGTTTTGAGACATATTGCAAATTATGCTGTCAAAATTTTTGAAACGGCTCCCCTTGCCTCCTGTTTGTTGTCTTCATTAGTTTTGGATCCTGTGGTGCATCTGGGAAGGTAAAAATATTTTTGGAGAAGTAATGAAGCAATAGGGATGCAATTAGTTGTTGTGTTTTCTTGAGCATCTTTGAGCTGGTAAGTGTGGTTGTTGTAGATGGCCACAATTCTGAAAGGTCCAATGTGATTGAGTTAAAGTTTGGCACTGTGGTGTTGACTGCATAGACTGGATTCCTGAATGACTAGTGAGCTTCCAAGTGCTTGATTACCCAACTATTTCTTTCCTGCTTGAGATTGCAGGATTTAGCATGCCATTTTTCCAGAAAAGAGGTGAAAATAAGTGGGGGTTTGTATGGAACTACAGTCTGTAGTTTCTGTCACAATAAGTTCCATAATGCCGGGTATTAATTGCCCTAAGCGGAAAGTGCAACAATCTGGGAAACCGTTAAGTAAATTAACAGATTCTGCAGATTTAAATAACACAGTAGATTAAAAATAGGTCACAGCTGCACCTGCACCTCATCAGGTGATCACTACCCCTAATGCTTTGACACCGATAAATTGACACAATCTAAGAATCACTAGATATTGGTTGATTAATCAGAATAGGCATCAGAAATTAATCACCTTGAGTTTCTTTTCTCACTGGTCCAAGTACTCTCTAGCATGAGGAAGAGGACTAGAGGGAATAGACTCATGTGAAAATTGCTGAGTCAAAGAAAAATTGGTACATAAACAAAAATTGTTCACAATCAACTCTTAAGAGTTGAGTCCTCTATATTCAAATAAAAACCAATCTCTATCCTAAGTAAAATAACATGACTATTATTTTAGGGTCACTACAGTATATTCTGTATAACCTGATTATCAATAGGATCATAACAAGTAGATGGGGCCCCGTTGCAAATTCTGTACCATCCGTGTCCCCAATACTGCCAACCAAAATCCCCAATGTTCATACATTTGCCGTTGAAATGGACGCAGTTCCTGTTACGTCTTCCCAATGTCCAGAACTCTACCCTGAGGATACTCTAATCACTTCTCAAATGATTTATTTATCCCTCCTCTGGTTGGTTTTGTTTATTTTACTCAATCTGAGTATTACTTTAGGAAATTTTACCAAGAGATATCTTAAGTTGCAATGGTGGTTAATCCTGAATTCCTTGTGGATTTGGTTGTTTATTCCTCACCACCTTGAAACAACTTCCTACTATCCCGCAATTTCCATCATAGTTTCCTTGTGAGACCCTGTCCAAGCCATTAGGGATACTAAAAACTAGGTCACTTGGACTAAACTCAGTCTCATGGCTAATTTGGGCATAGAGGATGAGAATAGCAGTTGGCAAATGTTTGGTCCAGGGAATATTAGATTTCTCCTGATAAATTTTAAAAATTACTTGGACCAGTATCTATTAAGTTGCTCTATAAAAATGTTGGCTTGTGGATGGTATGAAGTGGTTGCAATTTTCTTGAGTGCATTCTTAGCACAATATGCCTTCATGACATCTCCTAAAAGCTCCCAACTATTATCTGCGATGAGATGTTTGGGGCAACCAAAAAACCCACAATTTTTTTCCCAATAAATTGATTGATAGTGGTGGCAGTATGATTAGTTGTTGCCCATGCTACTGGCCAACAACTGAAGTAGTCAATGGTGGTAGCAATGTACTTCTTGCTCATTTATCCTTGGAAAAGGATCCAAAAATGCCAAAACCTTTTTCAAATAGTTTCATGGCCTTGATAGATAGCAATGCCTTTTGTAATGCTCGTTTAAAGGTATTTTTGCACATAATATGGGTTTCCAGAAGGTCTAGTATATCCTGGCACATGTGGGGCCATTATACCTTTATGTGACCTTATTTCATATAATTTGAGCCCATGAATATTTCCCAGGATGCAATAATAATATTTGGTAGTTTCCCTGAGCTATTTAGTAGGAATATGGAGAGTGTTCTCTGCCATCTCTGATCTTTGGCAAATGTTTCCAATATCAGGTACAAACTGACTCTCATTAAAATTAATCTTGGATATTGTGACCAAGTTGAGGCCCTTATACTGGGCTTTCTCTGGGTGAAGGTATAGCAAGGTCTAGTCTAGGTCTAGCCCATCATTCCCTGTGATGGACTTCATTTACAGCTGGGAGAGGGTGTCAGCCGTAACTAACTCTTTCCCAGGCTTTTGTTTGATCTGGAGTCGATAAGCGGAGAAGCACTTGGCCCAGCCTGCTTGGCAGAGAGTCAAATGAGATTGAGTGTTAAAGTATTGCAGAGACTTGAATCTGTGAAGACCCAAGGTGGATGGGTAGCCCCCTCCAGGTAAAAGAACTATTTCTTGGCACAATTAACAAAGGTTTCCAACTTCTTAATGTTGATAGGATAATTTTGCTCTATGTTGGTGAACTTAAAAGATTTTTTAATAACTAAGAAGGTTCTGTCACCAGTTTCTATTTTCAGTACCCCTACTACAGTTCTATTGGAGGATTCAATTTCTAATTCATATGGTCAATTAAGATTGGGAAATTGAAGAGCAGGTGCCATAGTTAGACTTTGCTTAAGCTTTTCAAAGGCCTGATCTCTAGATGAGGTCAATATAAAATTTCTCTTTGTATTGAGGTGCCCTGTAATAGAGGCAAATATTCCCCACAGTTAGGGATGAGCTTTTAAATCTAGGCAATCATTTCCAGAAATGTCTATCCTGGCCTAATTTGTGAGGGGAGACATGATAGTAATAATCTTTATTTTGGCTGGGTATTGTTTTATTGGTATCCACTTTGTTTCTAACACCCTTTTTTCTCCAACAGTATTTCCAACATTATGAAATCATTTTTGAATCTTTATAAGTAAGCTTACATATAAAAATTTAAAATGATATCATAATTTTGTTGTAACTGCGCTAAAGCTGCAGTAAAGAGGGGAAAAAGATATGATTTTTTTGGATAATTTTATTGAGAAGAGAAGAAGGGTTTTATACCCATTTACTAGGCTACGGGATGTGGCATGTGGAAAGGAGGTTTGGTCCTGTTGCACTGAGGGTTCCATGACTGATCCTGTTAGGATGACATAGGTGGGTCATTGGGTTAGGTGTCCGGAGGTGCTAGGACATGATGTGGATAAAGGAGATTGCCTTTATTTGGCAATGGGTTGGATCAAGCCAATCAAATTATTAGTTGGTTCTTTAGGAGTTAGGCTCGTTGCAACAATTTCAGAAATTCTGTTGTAGGAAACAAGTGTAAAAAAGGGGCACTAGGCTCAAAGAGCCTTGCATCTATCCTGGTGGAGAGCACCACCAAGATACTATCCAGAGAAGCGCTGGTATAGTTGCTCTAAGAGGTCATCCAAAAGAGGCCAGGCCAAAGAGATGAGGGAAGTAATCATGGACTTCAGAGACAAAATTGCATAAAAATAATCCTATGGAACTCCAGGAGTGATCAGGGACCAGTGCTTATATCTCTGAACCAGGGAAATTCTTCAACTTGTGGGACATGACAGCAGAGTAAAGGGGGTCCAGAGTGGTGGCAGCTGGGTTGTTAATCAGAAGGTCATCCAGTGGAGGACCATAAGCACTGGGTAATTTAAGACACAAAATATGACCAGGTATTCTAGTTGCAATACCCAGAGGAGTATTAAGAACCCAGTCAGCATCCAAGAGAAACTTATTGGTGCATTTCTCAGGTATGAGAATTAGGAGGAACCAAAGTGGGGCCCTAAGATCATATGCATGTGGTAAATTATATTCAGCCACATTATTTTTGGTGAGGAACTATACTAGTAGATATGGGAAAAGCACAGTTGAATTTCTTGCAAAATTTTGGGTGTAGATGGTGTGTGTTCCTGGGGAGTTTTTCTTAGCTTCAAGAGGGTTGGGGGTGCTGAAGAGGGTGGTGGGCACAAGGAGAGCAGCTGCGGAAGCTATAAACGCCCTTTTAATAAAAACAGATGATATCATTAAAACAGAAGCCATTGCAGAGGTAGAAATCTTTGTTTGCTTACCATCACTTTTAAATTTGAAAGTGAATTGATTGAGTTTTTTACTTATTCAAAAACAGCAGAAAGCCAAGAGGCAAAGCGGAAATAGTAGAGTGTGTCAACACAAAAGCAATGAAGCTTCACTGGAGGCAAAACCAGGGGGGAGGCAAGAGCACCAGAATGGCAGGGCAAGGCGCGGTAGCCCTGGAGGAGAGGATCTTGGCAGGCACTTCCCAGACCAGTGGGCTGATGCAGCAGGCAAGGCAAACAACCCAGATGAACCCCTACTGGTTGGGTGGTAAATCAGTAGGGGTAAAGGAGCCTCAGATTTTGTGGGCCTAGGAGCCCAGGAAAAAGAATTGAAAGCCCAATGGTTGGGCAGACAATCAAATGGACAACCCTCAGTGGTTGGATGAGGTCACAATTGATGACCTGACTGAACTTAAGGGGGAGTCTAGACCCCATTCAAGTGAAAAAGATAATGATGAGACAGAAGCTATTAAAGAAGCTTCTGGAATTATTTGGAATTTCAGAAGCAGATGCCCAAGCCTGGGAAGATGAGGGCATAGGGCTTAAACATATCCCAAGCTGGTGTGCATTATTATTCACTCTGGAGCAAGTCAAGATGTGGAATAAGCACAAGTTCTCTGCAGCTGTTGCAGGAAAATGGGCACTGCGCTGGAGCAGACGTCAAGGCTGCATCTATGTTCTGCAAGCATATGGTAAATAATGTTGTGGCTACAGCATGGCTCCACACAGGCATGGCTATTGATGTCATTGCATATATTGTATGTTGCCATATTTCTTTTGAGAAAGCAGAACCCTGGTTAGCCAGTAAGTATCCTGCGGATGAGATTGTTGAGTTCATTAGATCTGGCTTACCTGGAGAGCATGCACAAGCCATTATGGAAACTGGTCTATCTCCTGAAGAGGCTAAGGACTATTTTGAAACCTTTCCCAACAGTACCGCCTGGGAATGGGCTAAGGCAGATGTCACCCTGGCCAATGCACGGGAATGGGCAAAGTATGGTTGGCAACCCCATACATGTGTAAGCTGGATTTGGTCTAGCTACTCCCCAGTGGAGGCTCAGGCATGGGCAGGTAAAGAACTGGACTGTGTACAAGCATCTCACCTGGTGAATGCAGGGTGGACACCCAAACAGTACATGGAATGGGGTCCATTTTCTACTATCCCTTCTGCTCGTGCAGGTAAATAAAAGGACTCTGGATACCCAGCTGAGGTCATGAGATACTGGGAGAGTCTTCAAATCTCAGTGGAAGAGGCTCTCAAATGGGCAGACCTTGAAGTAGATGCAAATATTTACAGTCAGAAAGCCTCTCTCAATATGGGAAAGTTTACCCCTGACGAGACTGGAAGTCTGGCAGGATTCAGTTTTGTTAAGGCAGCAAGTTGTTTTGTCCAAGTATTCAATGCGGAAGCCACAGTAGAATGGTCTGAGTTAGGCTTCTATGCAGAGGAGGCAACACTACTTAAAGAGGAACAAGTAAACCCCTCACATTGCTGAAAAGTGGAAAGATGAGGGTTTTTTTGGTAAAATGATATCAAGGAGTGGCTGCAGGCATTTGAATCTCCTGACATTGCATTTGAATTCTTTTTCTATTGGTATTTTCTTCAGCAGAAGCAGTAGAATAGATTGATAATGAAGTAGATGCCAAAGCAGCCCATAATTTCTAACAGGAGAGGTGGACCCCTATTGATCTTCAGACCTGATGCACAGCTAAGGGCGTGAGTTTTCCTCAGATTGCACCATTTTTTTTGTGAGCACTTTGGTCCAGATGAGGCATGTGAATGGAGACCCATAACATGGGACGTCTTGGACGCAAAAGTATGTACAGAAATTGGGTAGCCACTAAGGAAGCTGCTGGATATCATCATAAGAATATTGACCCTAAAACCCTTGCACATTGGATGAAGTCAGGCGTTTTCCATTAAGGAAGCTTCTATGTGGATTCATAAGAATATTCCTTTGGAGCATGAAATGTGTCAGTATCTGGCCTTACAAGCTTGTTGGTAAATGTCTTTTCCAAGTAAACTCTGAAGATGCCCCTGACTATAAGCATTTAGAATGACGCCTTGGAATTGTCTCTAGCTGCCCTAGTCCCCGAGATACAGCCAGTTAAAGTTTCAGAACCAACTGACACATTTGAACAGTGCAAATTGACGAATAGATTGGGTCTGGATCAAAGAATACGTTGATATGGGATGTAAGCATAGCTCGGCTTCTAGTGATTATGTTTGGATGGCCAAACCCACATTTTGAAGCCACAGAACAGGAAAATTGAATAGAGCTAAAATTAGATGAGCATCAGAATATGCTGCAGATCCCTGCGCCAGAATCACGTCATCTTAGTAATTTAAGCATAACTTGCCATCTAGGGACTGGGTTTGGATTTCCAAACCTGCATTTCAAAGCCAAAGGACAGAAGAATCAAATAGAAGTATTTTTAGA
The DNA here is from genome assembly GCA_933228935.1 of Pemphredon lugubris. NCBI lineage: Eukaryota > Metazoa > Arthropoda > Insecta > Hymenoptera > Crabronidae > Pemphredon > Pemphredon lugubris. Next base: position 6,850 of record CAKOGF010000472.1, read on the forward strand.
TGAGCTACATGCCCCAATCACAATAGAGAAGCTACCTTCCCAGAAATATTGTTGATGCTATTCAGAAGTTGAGCCAAACCTCCAGTCTGATGCCACAAGTAGAGCCACTGAAACTGTCTAAAAGAGTCAAAAAAAAAGTCTGAAGGCCCAATTCAAGTGGTATAAAGAGACAATCCCTCCAATGATCAGTTTGTGATCATTATAAGTTAGCCTTGAAATAAAGTTTTAATTTAGTTCTGATTAATTATTAAATTTAGTCAGATAGAAACCAGTCAAGACCCTCTGGGCCCTGACACAAACCCTCCCAGAAGAAAGGAAGATGCTCAACAGCAGGGATTTGCTTACAGTGAATTTTGTGGTACCAAAGAGGCACGGAAAGAAGACATTCCCTTTGAAGAGTATGTTTGGGAAAAGTTTTATGGCCCATCAATGGAAAGAATGGCTTCTAAATCAGTAATCAATAACATGCTTCATCTGTCCTTGAATGAATTACCAAGAAAGGAGCACAATGAGTACATGAGAGCCATTAAGTGTTTCTTTGAAACTGAGTTTAAGGATATTTAGCTTTGGTTTCACTATGCAATCAAGCAAAACTATATGGATGTGGGATTTCCTGATGAAGTTTCAAGAGACAAGGCAGAAAAACTTGGCATCAAGTTTAAGAACCATCCCATCAGATTGGAAAAGACCACATTTATTAACAAGAGAACCAAATGTATTTCCTTCACTAATGTTCTGACTGAAAGTGATAACATAGCCTGGATACAAGACGCCATCAAGACTGATTTGTGTTATTATGAAAATTTAGTAGCCTGGCACACTGAATGCGCAGAGATTCTTTCATCAAACTTTAGCACAACCATTCATGCCCTTCTTGACCCATCCCCAACCCTTCAAGAGCGGAAGATTGCTATTCCTTGGTTCATTTGGATCCCTGTAAATAAGAAGATGATTGCAGTGGAAGTTGAGGGGGAGAAACAGATATGCCAATCCTTTTATGGACTAGGGCATACTATGAGTCATTCTCACCACAGAAGAAATGCATACTTCAGAGACATTATATATGAACCAGAAGATGGCATCACCTATATTAGGAACCACACTTTTCTCAGACCTAATCCAGTAGCCTGGATTCCCCCTAGTTTTTCTCATCCTCATGAGTTGATTGCTACCAGAGCAATGCTGAAACAACAACACACTCAGGCACGTAAGGTAATGGAACAAAAGCTAGCCAATGAAACCACATAACATTTCTCTGGTCCTACTAAGTCCACTCCTGATACTAATAGTCCTCAAGATGACCCAGCTTGCAAGCCCCATGATGAATGGAAGAAATATGAAGAGGCCAAATGGAACCAGAAACCCAAGAAAAATAAGAGCATTACCAAACCCAACCTCCCAAGTGAGCCTAAGCCTACCATGACTACCAACAGAGCTAGTAAATAAAACTTTCCAAGCCTATGCTCATTAATGTGAATGATATGAAACAAAATTTTACCCCCAAAGAGATGACAGATGCCCAGGAAACATCCAAGATGACACCAGGGCCCTTCTTATCTAAGATTAAAAGGAATCCAGAGTTACAAAGTACATCCCAGGTCCCACCCCCAGTGTCTAATCCTTCAACTCATCAATCCCAACAAGCTGATACAGCGCCTCATACCTGTGGGTTGGGCAAACAGTTATGAGGCTTGCTACCATCAATGTGAGGGGGATTGCCACATTGAGACTAAGGAGGGAAAAACTACACTACATCAAAGCTAATAACAATATTGACCTAATAATACTCACGGAAATACAAGCACACACACACTTACCCAGAAGCCAGTCTTCATGACTGATCCTGCCTTACATGCATGGTCAAAGGAATGCAGCCTAAAGGGACTATGGACAGACCATGTAGCAATAGTGGCCCTGAGAGATAATGTAGCCATAAATTTTATGGCTATGCACCTTGAGGTCAGAATTCTTATTGCAAGTGTGAATGATACCCTAAACAATAGAAATGACAATTTTTGCAGCTTACCTGGAACCAGGAAGTAAGGGCAATCAGGAAGAATGGCATGTGTTAAAATTTCTAGGTCTGTCAGCTAAGAAAGTATACCTGGGAGGTTTTAATACATATACAAACAACAGAAGAGACATCTATCTGTGCAGAATGAGACGTCACCCATCAACAGTATTGATGGAGAGGTTTCTAGAGAATAACGGAGTGGTGGAGACAATTGAGAGTTAGGACCTAGACCTGACCCAGCTTACACAATTGGGGTATGTCTAAAGATTCCCAGTTTATGTAGCAAGATTGAACCACATCTTGGTGACAGGCGACATCACAGAAGAGCTCATGGGATCACAAGTTCAGGTTGCACACATCTCAGATAATCACATTGTTTTCATTGACTGGGATTAAGGTATCACCAGTTGAATAAAACACAGATGGGTAATTTGCGCATCAACATTCTGGAATTCTAAATGGAAAGGCGAAGTGGAGACTGCAGTTGAGCAGACAATAGCTGCTCCCCTGGTGGGTCCATCAATGTCACCTTGATCCATGTGGATTGCCAATAAGAATGTGATTAAACAGAAAACTACCACGTTTCAAAGAAGACAAAAAGACTAAGAGATAAAGAGGCTTCATGTGCTTGAAAAGGGGTATAAAAAAGAGGCCAAGCCTGACATCCTAAAGTTTAACACCCTCCACAGACAGATCAAGAAGCTACAAAGTACCGTTGAAAAAAAACGCATAAAAAAATGCCACATACAGATTCCAGTGTAGAATTGTAGCTACTACAAAGGATAGACTGTGTAGTCTGGCTCAGCGGCAGAGGGGCTCTCCCTTTACCAGGGTGGATGTGGGAAATGGACAGAAGTCTAAGGATAAAGGAGTAATCAAATATAAGAACCAGGAGTATTACAGGATACTATACTCACACTCAGCAGTGGATATGATGGTGACAACAAGATTGAAAGTTGCAGAAGGATCAGAGCTCAAGCAGTGCAATCATGTGGAGGGAGCAAAGTTGTTGAAACCCATTACTCTAGAGGAAACTCTAGCTGCAATAAATAAATCACCCAATGGGAAGGCACCAGGCCTGGACTGCATTCCAGCAGATATGTATAAACCTATTTGGAATTTGGTAGTACCTTATCTCACTTGGGCTCTTTAACTATGTATTAGAAACCAGAAACCAGTTTCCAGAAGGCAATGAGGTAATCTATATGTCTACTCTTCAAGAA
>CAKOGF010000473.1:0-10080 GCA_933228935.1 Pemphredon lugubris
ACATTGACCAGATGAACGAGTATCGAACCCTCCCCAGACCAAGAAAGCATACAGCTGAATACGAGCTCTTGGAGCCCCATGTCAAGATTACCAGTGAGATTGAACGATTTGCCTCAGAAAGCCGTTCCCTTTACTTCAAAGTTACAAATGGCACACCAGTCTATCTGGAAACCAGCCGCCGCTACGTTGACGGAAGCTCCATCACTCACCTGGACTCTGCCTACCGCAACACCCAAGACGAACTCATGGTTAGCTCAGCCAAACTCGGCAACGGTGTCCACCACCGTGCACGCGACCAGACTTGGGTCACCTCCCCATATGGTCCCGATACCCTGGCCATCCTTGAAACCATGGGATACAAACTGAACGGTGGCGCAACTTTTGAGAACTCGCTTGGTGGATACATGGCATCCAAATACCCCTCTTATGTCTATCCACAGCCTGCTCCACATGTCACCAAGCCAAGTAAGGAGATTCCATCCCGTAAAACGCGACCTTCACATGGAAATGATGTACCTTCGAAAGGTGATAAGCGTATCCCTCCAAAGCTCAACAGTCTCGCTTGGCCAAAGAACCAATCCCCCAAGGTCCAGACTGTTGATCTCCAGGATGCTCGAGCTAAACTACGGACTACCAAGAAAGTTTAAGTATCCCAGTACTACCAAAGGGTGCAGAATAAACCCAATTTTTAAAACATTGTTAAACTCCAAAAAAATCTTAGCCTACCAATGGAAAGTTTATATAGCTATGGTTTAAGTTGATTCCAAAAATGATCTTTAGTTTACCATTTATATTATGAAATCTCAGGAAAGCAACCAAATAGTCAAATAATGAAATCCAACTCTAGCCAAACTGCTCCCAGTTAAATTTCAAGCCGCATTACGCACTCTGCCTTTAAACCCCCTCATATCAATAAAAGCTACCCGCTATTAACCCTTTGATTAGGCAATTAAACCTGCCACTTGAACCACCGTCAATCTTTTCAGATTTACCATCCAGTTGCCTTTACTTAACCTGTCCGCATAGAGTTGAGGCAATTCAAAAGGTGAATCCTTCACACTTCATAAACCTACCACAGCAAAGAGGCAGGTGGCCATTGGAGAGGAAAATCTATCTTCTTTCTTAAATTATTGTGAAGTGACCATATCATATGAACAGAGTGATGCCAAGCATGCTATGCACAGCAGTGAGAAAAACAGTTCCTTCCAATGAGACTTAATTTTAAGCTAAATTTACTAATACTTGACCCTAGCAACATTCAAGCATGAGTAGCAGATGGTAAAGTCATTTGACAAATGTCATAGCTGTGCTAAACGCTGCAGTTAAAGGGGAAAAGGAAAAAAGAAATTGATTCAAGATATGTTTATTGAGAAGAGAAGAAAGGGTCTTATACCCATTGATAGGCCACCAGGGGGTGGCATGTGGAAAGGGGTTTTATCTTATTATGTTGAGAATATCCATGAATGATCCTGTTAAGGTGACATAGGTGGATTACTTGGATAAGTAATTGACTGCATTGGAATATTTGATGGACATGGGAGATTGCCCTTATTTGGCAATGGGTTGAGTCAAGTCAGTAGGTAGGTTCTTATCCAACTTGTTAGGGATTTGGCTTGTTGCAACACTAAATCATTCTTTCTGGTAAATTTTGGATGGGGATCATCAAATTAAAACCCAATTAAGAAGTGTCACAATGAACCAAATCCCTAAAAAATGATAAGAAACTGTCTATTGACTTGACTCCATCCATTGTCAAATAAGGGCAGTCTCCTATAATCCACTTATTGTCATTTCCCAATCAATTACCATTCCTTGTAATCCACCTATGCTGTCCTAACAGGATTAGTCATGGGTACCAGTGATCAAACATACCAAACCTCTTTTCACATGCCACCCTCTGGTGGCCTATCAATGGGTATAAAACCCCTTTCTCTTCTTCTCAAAAAAGTCATCTTAAGTCCATTTATCTTTCTTTCCTTTTCTGTAACTTCAGCTTTTAGCACAGTTAAGATAGTGGTAGCAGAGGTAGCTTTCTCCATATTACCGCCCTTTAGACAAAATTACTGTCTATACTTGTGCTCAGAAAGCACGCCACCAGCAACTAATAGACATCCTCCCCAAAAAAATGGCAACCCTACACTGTGGGTACTGTGGTCTCTGAAGGATTAACCCTCTGTAATGGACTACTCATACCCACAGCTCAGTTCAATGCCATCTTCACCTCAGAAGGTCTAAACTCACCCATGCTTACAACTGACCCCAACATCATGCCAGCTCATATTGCAACACAACTAAGGGCTGCCAAGATTGGGATTTTCTCTGGGTACACACAGATAATATCAGCACCTGGCTGAGAGCTTCCCAGAACAAATTAGAACAGATGCAGTGTCCTAGATGCTATTTGGATTTCAGAAGTAGCCATCCACATGACAGAAGACGCTGCGCTCTGGTTAGTAAAAAGATATGAGAACACTCCAGTGAAAGATGGGACCTGAAATGGTTTCCAGAAAGCCTTTCTTGCCAAGTTTTTCAAAAAGATGTCAGAGTTTCTTGTTGCCCAAGAGATATTTAGGTTATGAAAACAGGTAATGTCAAAGATTACATTTGCGCCTGGGAAGAGCTTTGTTGCTCAGCCCCATCTGAGATGATTTTTGACAGCCCCTCAACAGTCCTCATGCTCTGAGATAGCCTCAAATTATTTGTTCAATGATACATGATAATGCACAAATGTGTAAACCTTGAAAGCACATGCAACAAAGCAAAACTGGCTGTGGATACCACAGACTCCCTCTGAAAACACATCAGATCCACACACTCAGAGAAAACCAGTTGAAGTCTTCTCACCCCTCTCAACCAGGTTGTGTGAAGCACACTAAAAAGTAATATGGCCAGCCCCAATCTACAGATTCTGCTGCACAGAGTAATTGAACCAACTTTTGTAGCAGCATGAATCAAGACAACAAAGAGTTGGAAAATTCCCAGGGGACCCAATAAGTGAGTCAGGCCCCCACTGTCCAAAAAAATAACTTGCAACCAGTATTTTCTGAGTTTCATCTCTGAAAAATAGATATAATAAAAATTTGTGGTATACCCTCTGGTGATGCCTTGCTCTTTGCTGCAGAAAAAATGCAATTTACTCATATCCTATTCTTTTTGTTTTTGAACTTACAAAGCACTTGCCCTATTGGACTCAGGAGCAGACCACACCCTGGTGAACAAGAAGCTTGTCAAAACCATGAAGCTCTCAACTTTCCTAGAAGCATCAAAAGGGTTAACCTCACCAATGGTCACTTGTTGCTCATACATGAGAAAACCAAAACCTTTACCATACAGCTAGAAAAGGTAAAAATCACCATCATAGTGTCTGTCCTAAATTTCACACACTATGACATTGCCCTTGGTCTGGAGTGGCTAAAGAAAATCAATCCACACATAGATTGGGTCACATTCACACTCACAGTAGAGCAAGGAGGTGTTTATCATCACATCTATCCCAGTTCAGCCAACAAGCTACTTAGTAACAATATCTTTGTAAGAAACATGTAGACACATGAGAAACAGAATGGCCTCAGCAGAGTTGACTGGGACTCTTGCAACTACAAGGCTATACATTTTCACTTGGTCAAAACCAAATTCAAGGAAGACAAGAGGCTTTATCACATAGTCAAACAATATCTGGATGTCTTCCAGGAGACGCTCCCTGGTCTGCTGCCCCATTGGCGCATTGAATACTCAATCCAGCTTAAGAGAAGCCTCCCCAAGGTGCACCCCATTAGCAAGTTAAATCCCAACAAGGATGATGCCTTGAAAAAGAACCTAACAGAGGCACTGTACATGGGACCCATCTACCCCTCACAGTCCCCCTACAACGCTACACTGATCTTTGTAGCCAAGAAAGATGGGTCCTTATAACTTGTGACAGATTATTGTGCCTTAAATGAGTGACTGCCAAGGATTGTTACCCCTTACCTCTAATTGACTGTCATGCACTTGTAAGGACTTGGCAAGGAGGGCACGGTAGTGTAATCCTAACAGAAGGATTGGATTTTTACTAAGCCAAACGGTTAGCAGAGAGGAAGCGAGAAGGGGATGTTACCTTGTTGCTGCTATTACTAGACGTGTAATAAGTGAAATCCTCTAGAAGCATCTAGGGAGGGCGCACTGAAGTACAAAAAAACACACAGAAGAAAAGAGTATGTAGAACTTGGATTTTATTGAAAATAGAATGGAAATATATACTGTAGTTAGTTACCACAGAATACGGTGGGGTAAAAGGATCACTTGCCACTGATATAAGTGGAATGGGGATCCTGAACATAAGATTTGAAACCATAAATTGGTACCGCTCCTATTATGGGAGGGGTACAATTTCAAGCACCAAACTTGAAAGATAGAAGATTTGAATCTTCTCCTAGATTTGAACCCATCTCAGGCAAAATAAAAAGCATCTGGATGTGGCCATTCATGACAGTTTTGAAAAATATAATTGTAATGTCCAGGTAGCATATAGTGCTGGAAATCCCATCAAAGGCTTGTTTAATCATAATAATGGATATAGTGGGGGTATTGGTCATCCCAAATCTCATGACCTTAAATTTGGAAGATTTTTTGGGTTCTGAATGCAGTCTTTAGGATGTCCTTAACCCCAAAATTGTTGTACCCAGAAGTGAGGTCAATCTTTGATAAACTGTGTGCCTGGAATTTGTGCAAACAAATATTTGATTAGTGGTAGTAATCACCAGTTTTTGAAAGTGCTTGTTTTGAAGGCCCTGTATTCTGTTACAAGACTTATGTTACCACCTTTCTTCTTGAAAAAAGGTTGCAGAACTCCAGGATGATTCAGATTAGTGTTGAAGCCCTTAGTAAGATTAGTATCAATATAATCTTTCAATGATTTAGTTATCCATGGGAAAATTATATTTAGGGGTGCTACCTTAGGCATTGCTTTTCATAGATTAATAACTTGTTTTTTCTTAATATTCAGCTGGGGGTCCGTGAATTTCTCCTTGAACATGTGATTGTATTTGTCAAGGAGCTATGTGAGCTCAAGTGAACAAGGATCATTGGTACATGAACTGTGTGCGTTAGGCTAGTTTACTTCAAGATGTGAGGTGTGCTGTCTTTAATTAGCTTATCTGAGTTGTCATAATTGATAAATTAGACAAATTCTGTGTCCCTGAGAATAATTTATTGGGATCTTTAATCATGGTGAAGTTGATGCCATTGTGCTTGATGGTTATTGTTTTGGTCTTCCAGAAAACTCTAGGGTTTACTCTGGAGAACCAGAACATACCAGTGAAAATTTCATAATTCAGATTGGGCATGATAAGATCTTTGATACGATCTGTATGCCTTGTAATTCAACCTTGAAAAGAGTAGTCTTGCCTTCTAATAATACTTTATTTTTTTCTGCCATTTGGGTGGTTTAAAGCTAGATTTAACTGTGAAGATTTTGTATTTAGTAGAAAAATCTTTTTTGGTCATGGTGTGTTGAGCACCTGAGGCAAACAAAAATTTATAATTATGAGATTTTTAAGTGCATGGGTAGACAAGAAGTTGTGAGAAATTCTTTATTTTCACATTTATAAAGATGTTAGAATGTGAGATAATTAGAATATTTAAATCAACATTAATATCAGGAAACGTTTTCTTCTTTTAGGATTGAGAGGAGAAAAGACACATAGGTCTTTTCCCCTTTTCTTTTTTATGTTCTTTAATTTTGAAGTCTTTATGCCTAAGAAGGTGGGATCAGAGTCATAGTGAGTGGCAGTGTTAACATTGCTAACCTCATTGTTGTTTTTTTTGAGAAAGAAGTGGTTATTTTTGTCATAACTGTGCTAAAAGCTGCAGTTACAGGAAAGAAAAGAAAGAGAATTTGAATTAAGATGTCTTTATTGAGAAGAAGATAAAGAGCTTTATACCTGTTTGGTAGGCCACCAGGGAGTGGCATGTGGAAAGAGGTTTTTTAAGGTTGATCACTGGTACCCAATGCTGATCCTATTAGGACAGCATAGATATAGTAAAAAAGATGGTAATCAATGGGGTGTGATGATAAGTAGAATATTGGAGGTTGCCCTTATTTGGCAACGGGCCAAGTTGAGTCAAGAGGTGGGTTCTGATTCACCTCATTTAAGGATTTTGGCTTGTTGCAACAGTTTTCATTATAATTGTGGCATGTTTTGCCATTGTTTTTGCTGATATTGATATTGGAGGTAAAGTTGCCACTGTTGTGTGGTTTTAATTTGTGATCACTATTGTTGCAGTTGCTATTGTGTGCATAGTTTCCATATTTAGAATTTATCAGAGTGTTTAGCTTCAGCAATGAGTGCAGGCATGGAGTTATTTGTCTCATAAAATATTATTGCAGCAATAGAGGGCTCATGAAATAGATTAAAGAGGCATGGGTGTGATTGAAATCTGCCTGATTAAGGTTTTGGCTTTTATGTCTGATCTCCTTGAGTTCATTGGCATGGGCAGCATTATTTGTCTTTTGAGGGAGGTCACCAAGATGGATTGCAATATCCTGGAGCAATTTGGTGATGCAAAAATTGTTGGCAATGTCTTCTCTGAAATCATCCCAGCTGTCAAGCTGGGTGTCATTTCTAGAGCTTACCCAGATGGCAAAACAGTTAGTGTTGTAACTGTGCTGAAAGCTGCAGTTAAAGGGGAAAAATAAATTGATTTTTGAATGAATTTTATTGAGAAGAGAAGAGGGGTTTTATACCCGTTTACTAGGCCACAGGGGGTGGCATGTGGAAGAAGGTTTTATCCTGTTGCGCTGAGGGGTCCCATGACTGATCCTGTTAGAGCAACATAGGTGGATTATTTGGCTAGGTATTTGGTGGCGCTATAACAGGATGTGGATATGGGAAATTGCTTTCATTTGGCAATGGGTTGAATTGAGCCAATCAAATTGTTAATTAATTTGTTAGGAATTAGGCTCGTTGTGACACCTTCCCCCCCTTGGGTTCCAGAGATGGCTTTGTCCAAGACGTCTGGGGGTAGGTTGTCTGGCGCCCTGGCTCTATACTGTTTGAGTTGCTGTGCTGTTGCCGGAATGACACTTTCTCATTGTTTAACCCTTGCCTTACAGAGGCGTAATTGATCATGATGCATCACCTTATCCTTGCGTTGTTTTCCAAGGGCTTGAACAAGGTAGGTGTTGTTTGGGTATACTTGGAGGATGATGGCGGGGCCTACTTTCTCAGGTTGAAGCTTGGATTTATCTGGGTTAAGGACCCAGACCTTGTCACCAGGCTCAAATTGTTGGAGAAGAGGCCGCTCCATAGCCTTTATTCTCTTGGCCTTCCTTTCTGGTTGCGTGGACTGAATAGTGGCTATTTGGGGATCATCTCTACTTGGTATTTTTCTGGGCAGGACAAGGCGGGAAACATTGTTGGTGGTTTTTATCTTGGGCTTGGTGCCAAAGACCATCTCATAAGGGCTATAGCCTGTTGCTGCGTTACACTGTACCCGGCATACCATTAGGGCTGTAGGGAGATGAGTTGCCCACTTGGTTGGGTCATCCACAGAGAGCTTGGCTATTGCTTGAACTAGGGATCCATTGAGCCTTTTCTCTCGTCCATTTGCTTGTGTATGGTAGGTTGTAGTCACAGTATGTTTGATTCCCTGTTTAGCAAGGTATAAATTGGTTTTCTCTGCGGTGAGTTCCTTGCCTCCATCTGTGATCAAGAGATCAGGTGCACCAAATTTGGAAACAATTTCCTTACCAATGAATCTTTGTATATTGTTGCCAGTATGCTGACGGGTTGCTTGGGCCACAGTCCACCTTGTCACGTATTCCACGGCTGTGATGATATACTTTTTGTTATTGTTAGCTTTCCCCAGCATGGGTCCCACAATGTTGAGGGCCCAGACCTTGAAGGGTTGGCTTATTGATATAGGGAGTACCAACTTGGGTGGTGCTTGGCTCTTAGCAAACTTCTCACATATCTTGCACTGCTCCACCAGTTTGAAGGTGTCTCTGTATAGTGAGGGCCACCAATACTTGGATTTTAGAAATTCAAATAGGTTGTGTGCTCTTGTATGACCTAGATATCTATGGTATCTAAGGATTGCATCTACTCTTTGTGATACAGGAACATATGGGACACTTGTGCTGTCAGCCATCTTTTGGTGGTGTACACCGTGGACATTGGCAAACAAGTGCTTGTTTTTAAGAACCATGGCTTGAGTGGGCTTGGTTGTGCCTTCAGGGAACCCTTTTTTTTGTTAGTCATAACCAGGAAGTCCAGTAAGGATCAAGTCCCGTAGCCCCCCTGGTTTGGCATAGATACAAGTGGGATAACACATCAGCCACCTTTAGCTCCTCCCCAGGTTTATACTCTATTTGAATTGGATATCTTTGTATTTAGCCCCATCTATTTTGATTGGCAACATACGAGGTTTATGTGGGTCTTTAGGTACACAAGGAACTTATGATCTGTCAGAAAAGTGAAATCTTTTTGGAGGTCTAGATAACAGCACCACTTCAGAAGACAATAGGCCATGGCTAACATTTCTTGTTGTGGATTGGATCCCAACACTCACTGTTGGTTAAGTTACAGTACTTGTAAGTAATGAGAATATACTCTTCTTTATTGCTTTTGATGTTGTTATAACTGTGCTAAATGCTGCATGTGACCAAATGACAGTCACTCGGCAAAATTGGTTAATAAAGATTCCCTGATATTGAGTTTTTATTAAAGATAAATGGTATAAATGATATTTTCTTCTTTCCTAGGTGGAAAAGGTGAATAAAATACCACTTATAAACTGGTACAATGGTTAGAGGCGCCACCACGGCAAAATCTTATGAAAAGATGCGCCGAGGCGCCACCTAGCAATTTTCCCAGGCGCTCAGGTGCAGGCGCGCCAAGGCGCCAAAGCATTAGGTTGACCTAGGTGGTCAAAGAAGTCAACAAGGTGGTGGTCTTTAGGTATACCTAGGAATTAATTGGCAGGTGCTGATTAAGGGTATCATTTAACTGTTTTGGAGGTTCAAAACAGTGAGACTCAGTGTCTCCAGAGTGTTAATTAGACCGGGAAGGTTTAGTTAACGGGTACTTGGCTGTAATTGACGGGAAGTCAATTATAGGGTAAAATCAACAGCTTGACTGTTTCAAGGTCAGGACAAAGGTGTCCTGATTATTTGGATTGCTTAGTTCCTAGGTGGGGCTAAGAATAGGGATCCTGAGATAAGGGCATCTCATTTGATTACTATGTTTGGGGTGACAAACACTTTGAATATAGTTGGACAATGTCCCACGGGCAAATCAGGTGATTCAGGGGCTTGAAAAAGATCAATTCTTAGGGAACAAGAATATGGTGGTCTTTATAGGTTGGTATTGATTGGTTGACATGGTATGTCACCATTCAAGGTTGGAAATCAGGAATGGATTTCCCAGGAAGGGGTTTTCAGCAAAGGAAGTACCAGAGGCTGGTATAAAAATATGGAAAAAAACGTTTAAATAAAAAAATCTCTTAACATCAGTGGTCGCTTTCCCCTTACTTTATTTTTGACTTTATGAATACTTCTTTCAATTGGTCTAAAGCTAAGTTCAGCCTTTCTAAGGTTGAGGTTAATGCTTTCCAAAAGGAAATCCCTTCCTCATTGTTGGAGGAATTGTGGGGTTCCCTTGAGGTGGCTTTAACCTTACCTGAAGAATTGTTGGGCGAGGTAAAAGCTGCATACAGGGAATTGTTTGAGGACTTCTTTAGCAGGTCAGGGACTCCATCACAAGAGAATCAGGTATTTGCATGAGATGCTCATAACCTGGTTTTGGCCTTTGACAAGATTCTTGGTTGGTTGAAGGTTGCCTTGGAACAAGAAAAGGAAAGCAGTAATTGGAAAGAAGATGCAGCCATAAAGTTAGTTACAAGGTTGAAGGAGGATTCACTACAGTTCTCTAACAAGAATCTGGAGCTAAATCAGCGGATTGCATGGTTAGAGATGGAGCTTGCCAAAGCTTGACTACAACATATGGAATCTGGAAGAGTCAGGCTGGGTATAGCAAGACAAGTCAACACACCCCCGTCCCTCCACACTGCAGTTAAAGGGGAAAAGGAAAAAAGAAAATT
>CAKOGF010000474.1:0-10079 GCA_933228935.1 Pemphredon lugubris
TAAAAACACCAAAAAAAACAAGTTGCTAGCCAAGTCATGACTATTCTTACTATCAACAAGAGATGTAATCTTTGCTCATTTAATAATTTGTAAAAAGAATAAAATCAGACCCTGACAAATATTTTGTTAAATAAAGGATATCATACCTAAGTATCAATCTGTACTTTTTTAAATATCTTTAGATGTTTATTATAATTAAAACACTGGGTGCTTTCTGCAGGACCAAGACCTGTGTTATGCCACCAGAAAGGGAAAGCAGGACTGCAACCACACATGATCTTGATTTTGAAAATAGAAAAAGCACAAGTGCAGGAGAAAAACATGTTTCTGGACTTTTGGGAGCCCACTTGGGGCCCAAAAGCTATGCAAAAACACTTATGAGCCTGGGTGACTCTGAGAAGTCTATTATTAGCTGACATGATGTCTCATTTGTGCCACTCACCAGAAATAAATTATAAATGCCCCAATTAGGATTTTTTTGGAAAATGCAGGCCAAGAATTTCAGAGTTTATAAAGCCCATCTTAAACAGATAGCCAAATTATCAACACACACAGTATACCTGTATGCGAGCCCCCAACAATCAGTAGTAAGAAAGAGCAAAAAGTCACCTACATAATAAAAATTATTCCTAAAGTTGATTTTGATAGTAAATTGCTCCAGCCAGATGTTAGAGATTCTGATGTCCAAAAATAGCACCTTTTTTAGCCAGTAAAGAGCAGAATGAGACACATATAAGTAAATTACTATAAAAAACAAAAACCAGTGAGATGATTGTTGTCATCCTTAACAAATAAATATCTTGTTATGAAAGTTTGGTCCAAAAAAATTGTAACTTATTTTTTTCATGTATTTTCCATTATCAGTTGCCCACTACTAAGCCTGCCTCCTAAGAAATTGGTCACCAGGATATTCTCAAAGACTCTGAGATACCAGTCTAATAGCTTCTCTCTGATAATCTCTTTTTTTTCTATGCACTTTACTTAGTTTTTTCCAAGTCTGTCAGGAATCCAACTGGGAGTGGGCAGGTTGTTGCTCTCAGGAATAGGTTGGGGTTTTGGACTGGCAGGAAGGGCCCACCATACAGTTGGAGCTAACTTAAGGAGGTATGGGAGAGGCTTTCCTGCCCAGGACCAGGGGCTGGCAGGCAGCATAGCAGCGTCTATCACCCTGGTAAGGATGATATACGTGATGCCAAGTAGCTTGCTGGAAGGATCAGGCAGAAGTTCAGGTGTAAGTACAGGTATGGGCTTGAGGGTGATAGGTGGCTCCATGTCTAGTTGACAAGTGACAGATGGGGGGCGCCTAGCGGGTGAAGGAATTTGGGCTGTGGGGACTTGGACAGAGTGCAATTGAGAGGTGATCACACTATAGAATGCCTTGGACAGGGGCTTGGCAGGTATTCCTGGGTGTATGCCAGGAACTCTGTCCTTAACACTAGAAACTTAAATTCCATTGAATTTAGTCAGCTCAACCCTGTTTCTAAGAGTTGTATTTTTTCAAAATCATTCCTATACCCCAAAAATCAGTAGCAACGTCACTCCAACATTAACAGGTGAGGACATCCAGATTCAAAACTGTGACCTTGTTTTTCAATTTCTGTAAATGCCACCCGCCTTCTGAAATCTTCCAGAACGTTTTATGACACCTAAATTTCTAAAAACAGCAATTTTTGCTAAGAAGATCATAATCCAGGACCAGGGAATATTGACAGATGATTGGCTGCAACTTGAGCGCTTAAACAACAACCAGATAACGCTGAAACACTCAAAAACCACCAGGAACCTCTTGTATGCCCCTAACAACCCAAGAAGTGGGTTACTCAGCCCTGTTGATATCTGGCTTTATTGCATTCACAGTGCCTTTAGTTTCACCTGGCAACATATTTTATTGAGAATCCTTTTGAAACTCTCAACCATGATACCTCTTTTGCAGCGTAAAAAGAGGAATAAGTTCCCCTCTTAGCCTCCTACAACCCTCTGCACAGTTTTATCCTCTTTTATCAATGTGACCAAGTATTTAAGTCCTAAAAAATTTTCATAACATTGTTCTAGCAATAAACCATCTTCTTATTCTTCTTTTACATCTATCAGCTTACTCATTTTTATTCTCCCCTTTCCCAATGAAGGGACTTTGATTTCTTCTTCTTTTCTCCCTCCTTCTAGGACTCTATTGCGAGACCCTCCAAGAATTCCCACCTCAGACTGACTGGAGAAACTCTTATCCCAGTGATGAAAATCCTTCTCCAAGCCTGAGCCATGGCTGGTTCAAGTATGACACTGGGCTTTGGGGCCTCAAGTTCAACTATGAACGTCAGTCAGTACCCCCAGTTGTAGAGGACCCTCCTCTAGTCTGACCTAATGCCTCCTTGTACCTACTTCTGTATCTATCTGGTTATTACTTGTTGGGACAATTCAGCAATCTCCTAGGAAGATTCTCCTTCTTAGGGCAGTTTGGCCACTTGGCCATGGTGACCATCCCAATAGGCTCTGTGGTAGCAGGGTTCAACTTAGGAGCTCTAGCTTACAAGGTGAGCAGGGCACTCCCTGCTCAGTGGATCCCTGACAGTATAGGAGGAGTAGACACAGGGGTGGCAGGTATGCTAGAGTATGGGTTAAACTGAAAAACTACAAGAATGAAATATGACAGTATTTGGGAGACCCAATGTCTCATAACTTTTATTTGAAAATGGCAATGAGGTCTGGATTAGGGTCCTGGGGTTCATATAGAACCTTACTACCAGACTCCTCATCAGCCAGGGGGATTCTTTTCCAGAGTTAGAATTCATGGGACAGGAGGGTGGCAGAACTCTGTGGGTGGCACTAACAATAGGACATCAGTCATTAACTGGTTCCTTAGGGAAAATGGTCACTTCCTTCTGTTCTTGAATCAAATTCCCAAGGCGGTCTTGTGGTCTGTAGAGACTCCAGGGTTGGGTCTCTGATTGGTCACAGGGGAGGCCTTCAGAACTATAAGACTGGCAGCTGGCATCTTGGTGTCCTCTTTAGGTAGCTTGATTGGATCCTTTTTGGGTGTCAAGTTTGGCAGCCCCTTGTCTGTATTACAAAATTTAGACATCAAAGGAGTCAACATTTGAAAGGACTTGATCTCATTATTGCATGGGTGGTCTGGTGTCTGGTCATCTATGCTATCAGGTCATAGACAGACTGGCTTCTGGTTGTCTATGCTATCAGGATTTGGGAAGACTGGTGTCTGTTTGTCTAATCTATTGGAGTACAGACGGTCTGGTATCTGGTTGTCTATGCTATTAGGATCCAGGTGGTCTGGCAAATTGTCATTCCTGACACAGTCTCAATCACAAACAGTGAACCCTGGAGAATTTTTACTGGTAAATAAGAACATAAATCCCTAAAAAAACCTTACCACATTTTTTACAACAGAAAATAAATCAGCAGAAAGTACAAAAATCCTTCTGTCTATCTGTTTCTCACAAAACCCTCTCTATCCCCAAACCAATTTATCCTCCCCAAATCATGACTAATTTCACTGGCCAGAGTATTCAGCTCCTTGTAGTGCTATATTTAGCACTCACTAAACCAATTGACTCTTTTCTTCCAGTAACTATTACCCACTTTATTTTTGAAACCCTTGTTTCTAGAAACAAAGTTCCCAATATTTTATCATTATTTTTGACTCTTTATATGTAAATTTGAATATAAAAAGTCAAAAATGATGTCATCATGTCAGAAAAAATGTTGTAGGAAATAAGGGTGTCAGAAATGAAGTGGGTGCTCAGTAACTGGGCCATGGTTTGTAGCTGGAAAGACAACTACCTACTTGTTTAAGTTAAGCCTCATCTTCTGGGCTATGACTGTACCTGCCTCTTCCCTTTATCATCTAGTGGATGTTAGGAATATTCCTGACAAAGCCCAAATTTATGTCATTATCCCAACCTAGGGGCAAATTGGGGATTCAGGCCCACCTTCACCCAATATGAGCAGGAATTTCTACCTGTAAGTAGGAAAACTCAATCTAGGGACCAAACATAACTTAGTAACAGTCCATAAAAATTATTGCCTGAGCAGGTGCCCGCCGCAACTACGCAGAAGTCCGCGGACTCCACTGACCCTGCCCACCAGCACCCACCTGTGAGCCTCCCACCAGCCAGTCCCCAGGGACCCTGGCCACAACTTTTCCTGGCCAATTGAAGCCTAGTGGGGGCAGCAACCAACCAGATCTTCCTCCCCAGCCCACAGGGCTATATTTGGACTGCCTTCTTGCCACTTCTGAAACAGGGCACCAGATTGTCTATTGCCACCATACTGGAAAATTTTCTGGTCCCAACCAATAAAAATCTGGGTCTCAGGACAAATGGTTAGGGCCAAACCTTAAATAAGATGTGCAGTCTGGGTTAGAAATAGATATCAATAGAAAACTGGGGCCCAAGGGTATTTTAAGATCTACATAGTTAAAATCAATTAGCCAGATTCCAGCCCTATCCCATGGCCCACAGATAAGACCAGAACAAGAGTTTGGCTCTTGTCCTGTGTCCAAACCCCAGGATTTAAAATCCAAAATCTTGGGGTCCCCAACTCAATGTTTTTTGTCCCAATTTTAAAAAATTTACAGCTTAGACTCCCCTATAAATAAAATATCCCCTCTCAAAGATAGGTTGTGCTATCATTGAGAGATTAACCCCTCAGTTAGATATCACTTAAAACTCACTCCCACTACACCTCAGCAGAAACAAACCCCCATCAATCCCCAACCCAGGTGAAGATGAATACCTTCATCTTCACAGCTGTGCTCACAGCATGCCTTGGGATTGGCAGTTATCAGCCTGGTCCTGCTGTCTTTGGTATGAACCCAGAAGGACTCAGAGGCTATCAATACGAAGAGCCTGTACAACTCAACTCTTCATACAGTGGTCCTTGGCCCCCTCTGGTGTCCCCTCATTCTACTACATCCTTGGCCGTCTACACCCCTATCTACTATACACTAGCCTACTTTGCAGGAAGTTTCAGTCAATACAATGCACCAGGCAAAGAGTTCTGATGGCTGATGACCATCTATCCAATCGCCACAGCCTTGACTGGGTTTTAACTTTCAAATATCCTGCCATATATACACCAAATGACACCAAAAAGCCTTGTTTATTACAGTGGCCCTGAGCATTATGTCTGGTTTCCTGAAATTTGTTGCCAACTACTGACACTTTATTTCTTAAATTTAGTTTTAATAGTAGAAATTTCCCAAATCACTAGAATGAGTGAAAATTTTAAATTACCTCTTTGTGACTATATTTCCTGATCTTTAAAACAAAAAAAACTGGAGGCTAGTTGCTTTAATGTCTCATTTAGGAAAAAATAATAAATGAAAGCTAATCTCTCATATGAAAAATTGTTGGTGTTCTGAATTAAGACAGATGGTGGCTAGGGAAAGTTTTTGGCACAGAAATCCAAAACCAGGACCATTGGCTACAGCCATGGTTGGGAACATTTAGATAGCACCCATGCTCCCAGCCATAGCTGTTTCAAATCTATTCTGTGCTGCTGAAAACCTTGTGCATTTTGTTTGGTTTTGAAACCATGTTTTGAAACAGCCTGAGATAGGAGCTATTTTTCAAAATATGGCTTTGGGATATTTTTCAAAAATTGTTGTTTAGGATGTTCCAGAAACTTTTGCCATTTTGAAATTAAAAAATATAAAAATGCTATCATATTATTTAATATTATTTATATTATTTCAATATATCAATACAATTTATGATATGAATAATGCAGTAGCAAAGATTCAAAAACTTAATATAATATAATACTATTAAAAACCATTATAAATTAAGCTCATTTTATTTTTCATATTTATACATTACTTGAGGTTGAAATCAAACTATCATACTATTGGCTGGGACATCTGGTACAAACCAAGTTTGCAGGAATTTGGCAGAAACATTCTCTCTCATAAACAAATCTTTGGGAAACATGTTTGCTAGACCATAAGTTCAAAACTGATATGTTGAAATCATTTCATGTACATTATGTTCCCAGAAAGTTGGATAAAAACCCTCTATCCATGGATTGTTCTGGATGTTCCTGGAACCTTTTTGCCAGAACCCTTCCCTAATGATGGGAAAATCTTTGCTGTAGTGTAAAAATGTTATAATATCACAGATAAAAAATTGATACCCAGTCCATGAAAAAATAATGCTCTGGAACATTGCCTTTTTAAACAGAAGTTCTAATAAATTATCAAAACAAATTTACATGGCTAGCTGACCAAAAATCCTTTGTATACCTGAAGACAGGGATTAGTCTCTTATAATATCAAGCTAAGTTGAAACTGCAGGGCAAAATTTACAGCAGGTTTTTGAGTGAAAAATAAATACCCCTAGTTTGACTCAGATCACCTAAGACTCAAAGCTAATATAGACCAAGTTAAGCCACTCAATGAGGTACCTCTGCTAATAGGTTCATAAAAATAGTGTTGCTTATTTGAGAGAATTATCACCCTGTATAGAAGGACACTTATTTTTCCTGAAAGCCAGAGATAACTATTTAATTTATCATTTCAAAATAAAGTCATTATCTTGTTCAATATTCTTTTCCCCCACTTTTAACTCTGCCAAAAAGGAAAAGTTATATTAGCTTTTAAACATAAAGAAAATACAAAGCTTGATGCCAAGCATTATTTGTTATTTATCTTATCATGAGTGCAATAAAAATTTTATTATAAATTATAATATATGTAGAAAAATGTGTATTTCATTAAGCAAAATCTAGAATTTTGATTAATGTTGAAACCAAGATATTTCTTACTAACATTGACCCAAAGACAAATTTTCTGCAAAAACTTATTTTTATAGTAAATTTCAGTATAATTTGAGCTTAAAATTAAATCTTAACAGTTAAATACTGGAATTATGCTGCCTGTCTGAATGTCAAAAAATTATCAACCTTCAGTAAGTTGACATGCTAAACAAGCTTATTCTGGTGATTGCCTAATAACAAGTTCTTAAGTTAATAATTTTATTATATTGGGTATTTCATACTAGATTTATTGGCTATGAAGGATACTTTTTCTAGATGTAGCCATGTCTATTTTTCTTATGAGTGCTTTCAGGAATATTGTTTTGTCTGATCCAACCTTTTTTGTCTTAATAGTGAGTTTTTGCTCGAATGAATTAAAATCAATTATTAATATATACAAAAAAACTTGATGTGTCACATCTTCAATTACTCACTCTTGGGTAGTCATTTCCCAAGAAATGGCTCAACCCAAGGATAACAGTGGCCCCAAAACTTCAATCCAGATGTTACACTTGAATCAACCTCCTGATTGATAACAATGACAAAATCTATTCCTTTACCACATGACTGCCATAATCTATATGAACACAGGTACCCTTTCAACTAGCTACAAAAAGCTCTTTTTCTTTTTGAATAAAGATATCAGTTCTATCATAGTCCTTTTTACCTTAGATACACACTTTTTAGAAGTATATATATGACATTTGCAATATTTTTATTAACTTCATAAGCTGAAAATTATCCTTTTTTAGAAGGGTTTTTTAAATTCTAAACTTAAACCAGAATAAAAGAGAGGCACAAAAATTTAGTTTTTAAAAAAACTAGAAGATTTCTCTCTTGTCTATTTTAGAGCTATAAGTAGCTATCAGTATTCCCGATGATAAAGCTTCAGCTTCATGGCTTGCCCCAGACTTTTAAGTTTGCTATCTTGTTTAATATACTTCTCAGAAGCATAACTGCAACATTTTCTTTGCAGTTCATTTGACAGATTGAAACTATAATTGTTATAAAATATTTAGTTCAAACACCAATGATAAGCTAATAGGCTCTATATATCAATCATAGTCCTGAGACCAAACTATACTAGACAAAGCTATTTGCTAAAATATGGATAATTCTGTTATAAAATTGTCACACAAGATCACAGCTTATGTAGTACTGTTTAAAAAAGTGACCGAAACAGCACAGAAACTAGCGCATTAATTGGTATGAATGAACTATGTAGGCTTCAATAAAGGACAACATTTTCAAACCCTATAAGAGCTATGTATATTAAAATTTATTTTACCCTAAATTTATAATCTGAAAGTGCCCTTGGTTTATTTTCTGTTATTTTCTTTTAATCAATTTGCATTAAAAAATGAAGCAATTATAGGCTCCATAAAAATATTAAATCAACAGATTACTACTTAGACACAATGTATTTCAATTTTCTAAAAGCCTTTACCCAAATTAAATAAATTTTATGCGCCTAAGCAAAGAGGACAATAGCTAATTGGCTTAAACAAAAAGTATTGTGCACCACTAGCTCAAAAAACAGCATTAAGGTTTTCTATAACTAAAATCGTATATGTAGCCGGATTTTGGTATCATCGAAGAAACTGTAATAGCTTGTGGGGCTAAGATTAATATGTTCCAAGCTTGGGAGTATTATCAACATCAACTTCTTAAAAATTGGCTATCTCTAAGTGACATAACAGCTAAAAATGCCAACTTTGCTAATGAACAAAAGATGAATTTTACAAAGAGACTTAAACTCTGGTATGAAATGCGTAGCTGCTAATGAGATAGTAATATTCACAAAAGTTAAAAAGCTGTAAAATACCAGACCAAATGTAATGAAAACATATCAAGTTGATGATAGATCAGAAGATTTCATAAATTACTTTTAGCTTAAATTATCCAAAGATATAATCAACTTAATAGGAGCAAAAAAAAAGTCGGAAATAATTTTACTATTAAAACGTAAATACCTGGTCTGAATCCTGTATAAAGATTACAAAAGATTTCAAAATTTTGAGATAAAGCTTTTAAAAGTTGCAAAGGCAGCCATTTTTGGTGTATCGCGGAAAGTTGCGACAGGAATGCTAAGTTAAACTTTGTTTAAAACATAGTATTTTCCCACTTAAAGCTGAATATCAAGCATCAGCAATATTGTGCCTCCTAAAAAGAGGTCAGATATTTTCTGTGTAGAACAGAGAAAAAAACTAAGATACCTTTTGAGTTCTTCTAGGTCCGCTTCTTTTCTGACATTGTCAATCTTCTTGGCCTGCTTTGCGGGCTGATGGTATAAAACAACCAGATATCGACCTTGAATGTTAAACCCCTGAAGATGCTCACAAGCAGATTTTGCATCAAAAATGTCCTCGTATACTACAAAACCTGTACCGCGAGTTTCATTTGTATTGCCTCTAAATTATTTAATGATTTTAATAGAAATAAGCTTACAATCTAACTTGACGAACAGCACCATATTTACCGAAAAGATCATAAATGTCTTCAGAATTTATCTTAAAGGGCAGGTTCCTACAAAATTTGTAAGCTATGTCGATTTGTACCCTACCTTACGAAGAGAATTCTGTTCACTTCAGGCGGAAGCCGAATCTATAAAGTTAGATAACATAAAATATGAGCATACTCCAGCCTTAGATCTTCCAGGTGCCATAGCCATTTTAGATAATAAAAAAAGTTATATTTTTACAAGTCAAGGAACGGATATTAATAAAATATCTAAGCTTTGAAGTAAATTACTGGTACAAAAATATGTTAATTTCGCACTGGTAAGATAGGATCGCTAAAAACGGTGCTCACACCAAGCTATACTTGAATGTTGAGTGGGACTTCATATCTTCAAAAGCTTCAAACATAAATGCTAAATTAAATCCTAATTTTTAATCGTTTCGATTAGATCTAGTGATCCCCAATACCAGGTCTTAATTTGCTAGTCTTTGCTAGCTCTGAAATATAATGTCACTGTGATTGATAATCATTTTAGGATTTTGGCTATAATGCCAGAAATAATGGTAGGAGTGCCAAATCACCACATTAAAGTATACCAAATTTAATAGAGACCAGTTGAAAAATGTCAAAAAATAATAATAATAATATACTTGAGCAAGTAAGATCCATTTCAAACGTGGAGCAATGAAAGTTATATGGTTAAAAATAGTGTAACCATATTGGGGATCACTCTAGAGGTAAACTAAAAAATATAGCAAACTTAGAAGGCACTACTTGAGATGAAATATTTCTCAATTAGAGACATAAAAATATACAGAAATAATGTGGTTATACAGTCAACCAGAGGTGTAAAG
>CAKOGF010000475.1:0-10075 GCA_933228935.1 Pemphredon lugubris
GGTCAAATGGGTGATTTTATTTTGAGTGTGGCTAGCCTGGAGTACAGGGTTGTCACTGTGCACTTGGAAGACATCAAGGGTTTTGACTTTGTGTACACTATATTTGTGGGGGTTCTTGGCTAGCATAGATTGAGAGTGTTGGTCAGCTAGGATTTTAGGGTCTTTTGTTGTTACAATCCCCAGGATTTTTACAAACTGTCTATCTGAGCTAGTTGAAGTTCCCCTTCACAAGGGCGCTTGTGTCCATTGTCCTGCTGGCAGGGTTGGCGGCGGCCTACTTGGCTGACAGCACCCCCTTGTGCTGGATGGGGTTGAGCACTAGCATCTATCTTTCTGAAGCCCATGGTGGCTTGGTTGCTGGCTTCTACAATGGCCTTGTAGCACTTGTCAATGGTGGTGCACCGCCCTACGGGGACCTATTTACAGATGTGGGGTTTTAACTCATTGACAATGAGGGTGAGGAGTATGGCGTTTCCATTGGTGATGGCTTTGGGGGAAGTGACAAGTTCTTGCTGCCAGGCAGCAAGGTACTTGGTGACTTTCCCTGTCTGCTTGATGCTCAGCAACTGGGTCCCCACAACAAGGGGTGAGAAGGTTTTACTGTAGCAGGTGCAGGCTGCCTCCTTGAACAAAGACAATATGATTTCAGATTCCTGTCCTTCCCACGTGGTGAATCAGGCAGCTGCAGGGCTCACAAGGCGCCCTGAAGCTGTGGCCATCCACATGGGTTCAAGAACCTGGCAGATGCAAAGACAAGTTTCGGTGGAGTGGAGCCAGCTGACAATGTCAGAGTTCTTCACCCCTCCTGAGAAGTAATCCAGCTGGAGGTTTAGCATGTGTTGGGACAGGTCCAACTGGGGTGGGGTTAAACTGATGTCATGTTGCCCTAGGCAGAATCTGCTGTAAACACTGTTCAACACAAGCTGGTCTTTATATATAGCGTATACTTATAGAATATTACCTTCAGGGATGTTCAGGAAGGGTTCTTGATGGGGAGTAGCCATACAGCGCAAACTCTGTCCTTTCTTGGGGAATTTTCATGAAGGTAGGTTGTGATTGAACCTACTGCTGCTACCACTGTTGCAACTGAACTAGTTATAGTTCAGTAGGGTGTTGGGGAAGACAACAGTCAAAGCAGAAAACAGAGAATGAGAAGAGATTGTATTCTTTATTCATATTTTGAAGGTTAATATACTAGATAGGGAAGCCACTAGAATAGAGAGGAGGTGGTATAATTCCAGCAAGGTTTGATTTGCTGGAATAAATTGTTGAGGCTTGGTCAAATGCAAATATGGGTTGAACCATTTTAGCAAGTGTTGGCCATGTCCTACTGCTGATTTCAATAGAAACTACGGACTCAGGTTGGGGTGATTTGGAGGATGCCCCCTGCATGTTGTGAGACACAGTGCCAAATGAAGCCCCAGTTTTGGTTTCAAAAAAGAAAAATAAGAAGCAAAGTGGAAAAATTGGCTTCAAAAACAGAAACAAAGCAGGTAAGTTTAAAAACGTGACAAACCATTAACCTGCTCTCAATTAGGAGTTTTCATAACAAAAACCGGAACCAGGTATCACATAGTAATAGTATTGTACAAAAATATTATCACCCTTGCTGAATTAAAGAAATCCACAGTTCCAAGGCAGAAGTCAGGTCATGGTTCCTACCAACCCTAAAAATTTCTCCAAAGCAAAATCAAAAAGATTTTGGTTAGCCAATAAAATGCTCACAGAGAACTGGGAGGAGTAAGAGGAGGGACCTCTTGAGAAGCTTACAGGATAGAAGCTGAGGAGTGGAACTGCTAGTATTGGGTTGCTTAAGCAGGAGAAAGTACAATAAAATTAAGATCAGGCCTGAGAAACTAACTCTAAAATATTAGCACAGTAGGGGTTTTTCCTGTTACCTTCAGTAGATAGGCAACAAGAAAAAATAGTATAATTAAGAGTCTGGTGTGTTAAACTAAATAAAAAACAAGATATATGTAGCTAAAAGAAGTGCAAATATTGTTGATAAAGAGTAAATGGTATAGTTTATTGAAGAAGTTAAGTGCTATTTAAAGGAGTAAAGATGCAAATATAAAGTGAGGTAAAGAGCTGATGCACAAGCCAATGGGACTTGTATTAGTTAGGCTAATGGACTGATATATTCTATCATACAAATGAGATTATCCCTTACAGGATTAATCTACATCCATCACAAAGTAATCTCAGATCATATGAAGCCTAAAGAATTTGATCCTAACTTATCAAGCTTTAGAAAAATCCCTAACTGATGTGCAGTTATCACAGCCAAGACCTTCATAACTCATGAAATTAGGACAGGAGACACCAGATAGACCCAAATAACAAAGTAATCTGGAAAAAGATGGTGCCAACAAATAGATTACCTTAACTGACAAACCAGAAAAGATGAAAGACCATAAAGATACAAATAAGCTCACAATAGCCAATAAAAATTTAACAGTAAGTCAAGATTTGGTTTCTAGCAGGTTATAGCTGGGAAAATTACCTGTTATTCACTAGTTGACATCAATACCAAATAAGCAACAGTATTTAATGAAGGTAGACCATTTTAAATTTGAAGTAGTTTGTTATATTTTTACTTCATTTATCTTGTTGCTGCTATCACACCAAGAGCACCACTGAGCCCAATTTCAGACCTGGAAAGCGTAGAAGGAAGCCCTTACTATTGCTTACCCTGAGACTTCAACACTCTAAACAAGCAGAATCCCTGATCAATAAGTTGATCCTATCTCTATTCCCCCTCTTCATAGGAGCTTCATCAATGACCATCTGCACACCAGCTTGAAGGCCCTGGTGCTTCCCCCTTTCAAAGAGATTTTATTCCTACTGAACTGACTTATAACTACAAAAAGCTTGGATTTACATATGTGACCATCTTGAGACTCACCAAAAAAGTGATTACAAAAATGGTAGCTGTACAATCCTGCACCACTACAGCTAGTTATCTGCTGCAGTTGAAACTGGTCATGTACTGGGCTTTTCAGGCTTGAACCTTGCCAGTGATAGAAAGAACGCCCAACATTAAGCCTGGCCATGAAAGGAGAACTCCACCAATAGCTGTCACAGGCACCAGCTTTTAACTGATAATTAATATCTTTCATGGGGTATTGAAAGAGAAGTGCCTCCATAGGTATTTTCTTTAGCTGTCTGAAGTTGTAATCTTGTAGGGGGTCCATTTAAATTTTGTGTTTTTGCCTGTTATCTAAAAGAAAGAGGTAGTCAATATGCTCCATTCAGGAATAAAACAACAACAGTATGCCACCATGAACAGGAAGGTAGGGGATATCAGACTGGTTCCTTGGTAGAGGCACAGTAAAAATTGCTCTGACTTTGTAAGGATTGGGCCTTATTATTTTTATGCCTACTGGATAAACAAGGAAGGTCAGTTAGTACTGGTAAAATATGCTCTTAGAGGTTTTGGCTAGTAGTCTATTATCATTGGTTGTTTACAATATTACATGTAGGTAAATGTTTCTCAGTTTTTTAGTTGGGCTATAGACTATGATACTGTCCAGGTACACAAGTGTGTGTCTTCTAATGTGCTTGGCAAATACCTTGTTCATGCATGTGAAAAATGAAGAGGATGTATTGGTAAAGCCAAAGTCAAGGGAAAAAATTCAAAAGACCTGTACTTGGTTTTGAAGGCAGACTTGAGTATTTTCTTCTCCTTGACTCTATTTTTTTTGTAGTCTGCAGTCAGATTGATCTTGAAGAGGTATGTTGCGCCTCCCAGGGCGCCAAAGATTTTGTCAATTAGAGACAAGGGGTAACAATTCTTGATAATTACTTTTGTTTAGGGCACAGTGGTTGGTCAAAAGTTGTAGGAAACCGTTTTTCTTGGCTACAAAGAATACTTTGACGCTTTAGGGGGACTGTGAAGGGCAGATAAGTCTCTTTTTTAATGCCTTACTAGGTGTTTCTGTAAAGTGTTATACTTATTTGGAGTTAACTTTTAAATGAGGTATGCCTTGGGTAAACTTCCCATGAGCTGAATCCAATGTTCAATGTGTCTGTAAGACAACAGGCCCAGGAGAGTCTCCTGGAAGACTTCAGGGTATTGTTTGACTATGAAATGTAATGAAACTTTTCCCTTGAAGGTGATAATAACAGATTGGAAACATAAAAACTTGTGGTTACATGAATCCCAGTTGACTTTACTGAGATCATATTGTTCTGCCTGTGTCTCAGTGATCCTTAAAAAATATGTTCATTGGGTAGCTTATCAGTCAAAATAAGGTGAATGTAATAGTGAACAACTTCACATTCTACAGTGATGGTGGACATAACCCATTTCATATGTGTATTAATCTTCTTTAACCAGTCCAGACCAAGGACAATGTCATAGCAATTGAAACTCAAGACAGAAGCCCTAATGGTGCTGTTATTTTTCCTAGATGTATGGTGACGGGTTTTGTTTCCTCATATATGAGCAACTAGTAGCCATCTTCAAGTTAAACCCTTTTGATGTTAGTAGAAAAATTCAAGAGTTTTATAGTATGTACAATTTTATTGTTCACTAGAGTACGTTTAGCTTCTGAGTCTGGTACTGCAATTCCATTTTAAGTTTGAAATTAAAAGGATATAGCATGGGTTTATTGCTGTTGTTTGCTGTGACAAAAAAGCAGGGTGTCACTGAAGGGTACCTCACACAGTGATTCAGTCTACTTCTTGGGGATAAAGCTCAGGTGATACTGGTTGTAAGATGTTATTTTGGATGGGGGCCCTGAATTCCTTATTGGGTCTCACGGGCATTTTCTGACTCCTCATTATCCTAGGTTGTGCTGATATGAAAGTTGGATCAATTACTCTAAGTGGCAGAGCCTGTGGACTAGGTTCAATTTTATTTTCAGGAAACCAAGCCTGCTGCCCTTGATCCCGCTGGGTTGGTGGGAAGGAGGGGGTAGTAGGCAAGGCTCACCAGATGATGGGTCCTAACTTTACCAAGGAGGATATGGCCTTTCCTACTATGGCCCAAGGTCCAGACACAGGCAAGGCAGAGTCTATTAATCCAGTGAGTGCTAAATGCAGCACTCCAAAGAACTGATTGCTCTTGCCTGTGGAGTTGGAAATGGGTGGCAGGTTGACCATTGGCTTGGGAGTTGGTGGTGGTTCCATTGGAACAAGATAGACATGGGGTTGTTGTACTTTCTGTTGAAGATGAGGGGATAGACAGTGATGTCTTTCCTGTCTCAAACCAGGTGTTGGGGATTCTGGACTGCTCCTGGTTGTTGGTACTAAAGCAAGTCTTCCAATTCCCACTGTTCAAGGTTTGGTTTATATGGGTACTTGGTGAAGTGTACAGGACCAAAGGGGGCATCAGAAGGGTGGTAGTACTTGTAGGCGTCCAGGTTGCTTAATGGTCATTGGGGTTCTCCTTCTGTCTGGATGGTCTGTTGTCTGGGAGTCTGGCAATGAAATAATACTAGAAATAAATATAGTAAAATGTTTTTGAACCAAAGGTTCATAAAAAACTTTATTTGGTAAAGATAACAATACTGGATCAGTGGGTAGCTATCTTGGCTTTATACCTGTCAGTAGGGGTCTTATCTGGCTGGCAAGTTTGGCTACAGGCTCTTCTGGATTTTGGTTGGCTCTTTGGTCACCTTTGTGACCATTTTCCAGAACTTGTGTTTGGTCTTCAGCAAGCTTATTAGTTGCTTCATTCCCATTGGGGGTCTGGGGAATGTCTGCAGGGAAGCTGGTTTGGCAGTCAATCAATTTCCCATGTTGGGAATGGCTGGCCAAGTTGGAGGGGGACAAGGTTTGGCTTTCCAAACCCCAAAAACAAATAAGGGAATTATCATTGTCCCCTTTGGGATCCAACAATAATTTTGGCACTGGGCAGCTAAAAATAGCTGGCTCAGTGCCAACTGGGACAGCAGTGCCCCCCACTGCTTCTGCATAACTTTTGGGGCCCAACTTGGGTGCCGCCAGCTGGGCAGGTGGCAGGGTACCTGCGCCTGTCCTTCCACTGTTTGCTACAGCAGGCAGGTGGCAGAACGCGGTCCCACCACCTGCAGCCCCTGCCCAGTGGGGAGCCACAAGTTTGACTCCTGCGGCAGGGGATGTTACAATCATAACATGTATGGTTTATTGGTGTGCTACACACAACCTGGTTGAGATGGGCGGGAAGACTTGGTCTGTGTCTTTTCTTAGAATGTTGCCCTGGTGTACTATGGAGATAGTCTGCTGTGCCTGTGGCCAACACTGCTTCAATATAGGTTCCTGTAACAATTATTGTGTAAGCCAACACTTTCAAATAGGTGTTGTTGTTAAAATGTTAGTATGTTTTATTA
Organism: Pemphredon lugubris; assembly: GCA_933228935.1. NCBI lineage: Eukaryota > Metazoa > Arthropoda > Insecta > Hymenoptera > Crabronidae > Pemphredon > Pemphredon lugubris. The sequence goes on from CAKOGF010000475.1 coordinate 6,315, forward strand.
ACTTTCTTATTTTTTTGTTTCCTGTTATCTGGCTCTGTTTTAGGTTCTTTTTTGGTCTTTGGACCACAATTTTTTTCTATTTTTAACAAGCAATTGACATAAGATCATTGCTGTTAAATAAACATGCTGTTTTTTCTTGGCTCTTTTTCATTTTTTGCTCTTTTGCCTTGCCAGCTGCAAATCTTTGGCAGTTGCTAAAACGTGTGGGTTTTTACTGTTTTACCCCAGTTTCATCTATGATGATCCCTGTTCATCAAACTATCCCCTTTTATATAAACAAACCACCTTCAGAAAATTTGGCTTTTTGCTGAAATTCCAAGTGGTATCCTTTACCCAAATCACTCTTTTTGTTTTTATTTCTCTTCTTTGATTTCTTTTTTGCCATTTATTTAACAACAGTTTAAACTAGCCAATTCTTGTTGTTTTATTCTTCTTCTTAAATAGAATGTAGGTCCTTAGACAACTGGCATATAGCTTTTTGTCCTGGGCTTTCCATTTTAAGGAGTCTTTTACTTCTTTGATACTGAGCTGTTCTGATAGGAAATGTCCCAACATTGATATTTCTTAGAAAAAAATAGATACCCTTTAAATAACTTATTCAAACTTTTATGCTTGTGGGTTGACAACTAAATGCCACCCTTTATTTGGAATTGCAAGCTTCTTGCTGGCTGGTTAAATTCTTTATTCAAACTGTTCCTACCTTTTTATACTTACTAAATTTGAACCCCAGTGCACTTAATGCATTGGTGTATAGCCTTGTCCCCACCTTATTAAGGCCCTACATAGGGATCCCAAGATTTTAGATTAGAATCATTGGGGGTTGGGAAAAGAGCAATGGTCAAACCCTTGTTCTGCTCTTATCTGCAGCTCAGAGAAAAAAATATGAGATCTGACCAGTTGGTTCTAGATCTATAGATTTTACTATATGCTTGGGACCCAGGTCAGCCTTGGAATTTAATTCTGTCTCGGATTTCACCATTAGAGCTAGGTTTGGCCACAATTATTTGGTCTGGGGCCCAGATTCCATTGGTTGGAATCGGAAGTTGTTTCTGCAGAGGGGATATTTGTATTTTGGTGTCCATGTTTAGTGTAAAGTTCCTGGTTCCCCCCTGGCACTAAATAGGGAGTCTTTTCCTAGACAGACTAAGAAATGCCCAGGAAAGCCTGCTTTGCCCCTCTCTAAGCTTGAAGACTTGGTTCATACTGTGGAAGAGAGGTATGTATTGGCATACCCCCACAATTCTGTGGAGATCCCAGTGGGCATGTTGGCCCCCACATGGGAAAAAACCTGGTTGAAACTAGAGGCTTTAATCTTGGAAATTAAGCCCTTACTAAAGCCTTTCCCTCCTGGCCAATCAAAGAGTTCCACATCAGGCCTCAAAATCCCCCATTCCTGCTCCCACAATGATGTCATTGGTTCTAATAATAGAACTTTGGGTTGTTTGGCCAACAACTTGGCTGCACCAAAAGTATCCAGATATCTGATTTCAGATGGAAAACTTTTGCAAGTGCAAGCCATACAACCAATGAACATCCAACCTCTTCATTCCTCCCAAACAAAAGCAAGCAAGGTGCTCTGAGCTCCTTGCTTACTCATTTTAAAAATAAAGATTTGCTTCTGCTATTGTGTTTTTGATAGACTATCAAAAAGTGCTTCCCCCAAGAGTCAAACCCAGGACCCTCCCACAAGGACGACCCAATATTACTGCTGCACCAGTGTCTGTTGTCCTTTGGCTATTAGTTTTATTACAAGGCGTCAACAACTTTGCGGCTGCTCCCTTTGTGTCTACCACCTCTTTAGCACCCTCAACCCACTTGAGACCAAGGAAAAGGCCTCAGGAACCACACCCTCTAAACCCAAATTTTGCAAGGAATACACCTGTGCTAGTCCCCAATTCACTAGTGTAGCTCCTAACCCAAAAATAATGTGGCTGAATCTTTTACACTACATGCTTATGGTCTTGGGCCCACTTTGGTTCCTCCTAACTATTATACCTGAGAAATGCTCCAATAAGTTCCTTTTGGATGCTGACTGGGCTTTAAACACTTCACTGGGTATTGCAACTAGAATCCCTGGTCATCTCTTGAGCCTAACATTACCCAGTGCTTATGACCCTCCACTGGCTGCCCTCCTGATTGAGGACCCAGCTATCACCACTCCAGACAACCTTTTCTCTTCTGCAATGTCCCACAAGGTGAAGACTTCCCCTGGTCCTGATACTCTAGCACTGGTCCCTGACTACTCCTGGAGTTCCATGTGGTTAATTATCTGCACCTTGGTCTCTGCCACCCATGGTTACTTCCCTCATCTCTCTGGCCCAGCCTCTTTTGGACGGCCCCTTAGAGCAACTATACCTGTGCTTCTCTGGATAGTGTCTTGGTGGTACTCTCCACCAGGATGGAAACCAGGCTCTTTGAGCCTAGTGCCCCCTTTCTTACATTTAGGGCACTAAGAGGCAGAAAATTGAGGAGAATAAATAGATGGCCCTTATTGAGTAAAAAGTAAAGGGCTTCTGATTGGTTTAGGAAGTTTACTGTTCCCAAATAGGTGCTATGAATTGTAGGCAGGGTTTTGGATAGCTGGTTGGGGTGTGTGGGTGGGTATCTGGTGGGCAAGGCAGACAGCTGTGTGGTTGCAGTGGGTGCCTGCCTGGAAGATGAAATTTTTGGCCATTGTTTAGATCTTTTTGGTCCCCAAAATCCCCATTTCTTTTCTTCTTCCTTAGCTGAGGGAATTGCTAGTCATATCGTAAATCAGAAGGAAGGCCCTTTTCTTTCTTCTTTCATGCTGGGAGGATACAGGAAATTTGAGTAGCTTTGTCAGGAATATTCCTGAAAGAAGATCACTCTTCATTGGGCTAGGAGTAAAAGGCTAAGATAATTTAAAATAATCATCTATTTCCAAATGGCATGGTATAGTTAAAATACCAAGCATCCCGCTCCTGACCTTGATGAGTAGGTGGGGCAAAAGGGTACAAGCTTGCCCCACCAGATGATGGGACCTAATTTAACAAGTAGTAGACAGCCTTTCCCACTATAGACCAGCTGCTGGCAAGTTAGATTCAATTAATACTGCAAGTGCCAAGTATAAAACTCCAAGAAATTCGCTACTCTGGCCATTAGAGTTGGGGATTGGCAGGAAATGGGTTGCCAGCTTAAGTGTTGGAGGGGGATCCATGAAAATAGATAAGCAGCGGAGTATTATGGTTTCCATTGAATATAGGCAATAGATGGTAATGCTCTTTCCATTTTGGACCAAGTATTGGGGATCTGGGACTGCTCCTGGGTATACATAAAAAGCAAGTGCTCCAAGATTCACTATTTTTAATTAGGATTGGGGTATAATCTGTAAAGTGCACAGGTACAAAATGTGCATCTGGAGGGTGGTAGTAATCAAATGCTTCTGGGTTGTCAGGGGCACTTGGGGATCACCTGAAGGCCGGATAATCAAACAGCTGGGTAGTTTATAGTGGAATAAACAAGAATTAAATAAGGTAAAAGGTTGTTGAACCAAAGGTTCATAATATATATTTATTTGGTAAGAACAATGATGCTGGTTCAATGGTTCACTAAGCTTATTTTAAACTTTTTTTACCTGTAAGCGCATGTGAAGAAAGAGAGATTGACTATACAAGATGAATAGTTATAATAAGTATAATAGAGCTAATAATCCCAGACTGTTAATGCAGGAGATATTACCCACTATTAAATACCTATGTCAATCATTATCACTGAAAAAATCATTATGTTATTTAAAATAA
>CAKOGF010000476.1:0-10067 GCA_933228935.1 Pemphredon lugubris
AAGAGGTTCCTGTTGTCATGGAAGACGACGTCATTGCTAATAGTTCTAACATGGCCCTGGCTGTGTTGGAAGTCTCTCCTGCTCCCAAGCAAGGCCCCATTAGGTTGTCTCCTGCCAGTGCTAAAATGATCCACTTCTCCAAAGACTACCCCATGTTGTCAGAAAGGGCATACAAGCTTGTCGGTCAACACGTAGCTGCCCAAGAGTGGGTTGAAGCTCCCCAGTCATCAGCCTCCACCAAACAGGCCAGCCCCACTCCCTCCTCCTTCTACACTGAAGGAGGCGTAGCACCTCCTAGTCCTGAGGTGAATCTTTTAGTTCAACCAATGTTTGAAGGCTTCATACTTTCCAATAAACCCTCTTCTGGTTACTTCTTGTTTTCTGCTGTGTTTTTTTTTCTTCTTCCTCCACAAGGTGCTTCCAGACAACAGTGTTGGTGGACACAGGAGCCACTCACAATTTTCTGGCTCAGAAATTTGTAGACCAGTTGGGCTGGGAATATCTTCCTGGCACACTAGTCAAAGGTGGTCTGCTGAATGTTGCACCTTCCTATCAGCTTAGGAAGCCCTTGCCTTTTGTAGTTAGTGGTCATCAGTTTGCTGATGAGTTTGCTATTATGAAGAACCTCATGTACCCAGTTATCATGGGTGTTAAATGGTGGAGGACCTACCAACTTCTACCTGATCATGGGTGTGGAATTTTAAAGATTCAGCATCCCACAGAATTTATAAGTGAAACCCCTCTGGTACTCATGAGCAATGCTTCTCCAAAGGTGGAATAGATAGCTATCCCCTGCCAAGAGGGATATTATATCCCTGAATCCTTACCGCCGTGTTTGAGTCATTCAGCTTCTGCTTTTGGCCCCAAAAGTGCCAATGGTTTACCCAGCCACACTGAGTTTGATTTCCACCTCAAGCTCACAGTGGATTTGGTTAAAATAGCATCTCTTATTTACCCCATGACTCTAAAAAAAGAGGAATTTTTAGACATCTGGACAAAAGACATGTTAGAAAAAGGACAGATCTTCCAGAAATCTTTGCTGGTATGCTCTCCTCTACTGTTTGTACAAAAATCAGATGGCGCACTTAGACCATGCATTGACTATGGCAACTTGAATAACATTACCGTACCAGATCCATATCCCCTCCCAATAGAGTCGCAGATTTCCAGATGTGTTGAGAAGGCCAAGGTATTCTCAAAGCTTGACCTCCTCAACGTCTTTAACCAGATACAGATTAAGGAAAGGCAAGAATGGCTGACAGCCTTCCAAACCAGAAGGGGCATCTTCCAGTACCAAGTTATGCCCTTTGGCCTAAAGAACGCTCATGCGTGCTTCCAAAGAATGATTAACACGGTGCTTGGGGATCTAATTGAAGTGTGTGCCATTGCCTACATGGATGACATCCTAGTGTAATCACCTGATAGAAAGTCACATGAGGCCCACCTTAATGCAGTGGTGGAAAGGATTCACCAAGCTAAGCTAGTCATTAAACTGAGCAAGTGTGAGTTCTTCCAGAGCAGGGTATCTTTTCTAGGTAACATTATACTTGAGGGTGGACATGCTATGTCACCGGAGAAAGAAGCTGCCGTAAGAGACTGGCAAACTCCCATCACAGTATCCCAACTCCGTAGTTTCCTTGGCACCTGCAATTTCCTCAAGAGGTTCACCCCACACTTGTCAGAGACTGCAGCACTATTGTACTCTGCCAGTGGGAAACAACAATTGGTATAGACCCCTCAGTGTGATGCCGCCTCTCAGGCAGTGAAATCCATTATGCTTTCCTTCAGCATGTTGAGACATGTAGACCCCTCCAAGCCTTTTGTGTTGGCCACTGATGCTTCCAAATATGCCATAGCCTCAGTACTGCTCCAGGAGGATGAAGACGGTCAAGAGAGACCTGTGGGATATTTTTCATGCAAAATGGATTCACATGAACTGAATTATATGGTCTAAGACAAGAAGCTGTTGGCTGTTGTAGCTTCAATGCTATACTGGCAACACCACCTTCGCTCAGCTTGCCATCCATTCATAGTTTGAACAGACCACAAAGCCTTAATGTACTACCAAGAGCCAAGGCTGCTGTTGGGGAAACAATCTTGTTGGCATGAAGACCTCTCTCATTTCAGGTTCAACTATGAGTTTATCAAGGGTAAAGACAACCACCTGGAAGATGCTCTCAGCTGCAACCCCGCTCATCTACCTGATGTAAAAGCTGAACAAGCATTCAACACACATGTGGTAATACCAGGAGACCAAGTCTATGCAGAACCTACATTGTTGGCCCTAAGCACCAAACAGCAAGACCAGTTAGCCAAGTTGGACCTAGTGTCAAAAGTGAAGCTGTTACAACCCCTGGATGCAAAATATGATCACCTAGTGGCTGTAGCAACCTCCACGGCCTCCCCAGAAGCTCACTACCAGATAAGCGAAGGCTTATTACTCTTCATGGGCCAGATATGAGTACCAGAGGGATTTATTTGCAAGGAGATTATCCAAGCCCATCATGACTCCAAGGTGGTGGGGCACCAAGGTAAGAATAAGACCATTGAGATTATCAGGCGGCAATTTAACTGAAAGGGTATTACTACTGATGTAGGAAAGTATGTCAAGGAATTTTTGGTATGCCTTTGAGCAAAACCCAGTTGTCTCAAACAGACAGGTTTGTTAGTACCAATTCAACCAGCAGAAGGCCTGTGGTCATCAATCTCAGTGGACTTCATTGTAGAGCTCCCAATGTCACAGGGACATGATGTCATCATGGTTGTGGTTGATTGTTTCACCAAGATGAGCTATTTTCTTCCTTGTCAAACCACCATTACATCAGTGAAGATGGTCAAACTGTTTGTAGACAGAATCTTCTCACTACATGGTTTTCTAATGGAGATAGTCAGTGATTGGGGTCCTCAGTTCACAGCACAGTTTTGGGAGGCATTCACCAAGCTTCTTGGAGTAAAGTTGTGCAGATCCACAGCCTATCATCCCCAATCTGACGGGCAGACAGAGAGGGTAAACCAAAGTCTAGAGACTATTCTTTGTTGCCACATTAATGTAGAGCAAGACAACTGGGCGGATAACCTGCCCATAGCACAGTTTGCCTACAATAATGCACCTCATTCCTCTACAGGAGTCTCCCCCTTCTACGCAAACTATGGCTATAACCCTCGTTGCAATATGGGCCCAAGATTAGAAAGCTCAGTAGCTCAAGCAAGTGAAGCAGCAAAGAATCTCAAGGAGACGCATATCAGAGTGAAAGAGAATTTGACCCATGCCGTGACAACTTACAAGGCATACGCCAACTGCAAGAGATGTGAAGGACCTGCTTATCAACCAGGTGAGTTTGTCATGATTGACTCTTGCAACATGCGCCTCAAGCTATCATGTTGCAAGCTGGGGCCCAATAGAGTTGGTCTTTTCAAGGTGTTACATCAAATTGGAACAGCTGCTTACCAATTGGACCTCCCCCCCATCTTCAAGATATTCAAGACCTTTCATAAGTGCCTCCTCACTAAGTATGAAGGTCCCCCAGTAACTTCTCCCCATCCCATAATGGTAGAAGGAGAACCTGAATACGAGCTGGAAGCTATAATTGCCTCTTGGTTGTCATGTAAAAGGCTACAATATCTAGTGTCTTGGAAGGGATACTCAGACTCCAAGAATTCATGGATCTCCCATCAGGATTGTGGCAATGCACCAGAGTTAATCCAAGCATTCCATCTCAAGAACCCTCAAGCTATAGGTCCTGCTGGTCCTAAACTAGCAGCTATGAAGCTCACCCCCTGCCAAAAAGTCTACACCCTAGCCGCAGTAGAAGGGGGCGGGGTATCTCCGCCAGCAAAAGCAGAGGGTAATGTCATGGATAATGACATCTTGGAGGGCATCAATTGCCCCAAGAAGTCAAAGCAAAGAGAGCACTCAGACCCAGAAAAGCCACTGAAAGCATATAAGGATCTAAACAAGACTATTGACAAGAAGTGGGTGGTGGCCAAGAAGGTCCACCATCAAACAGAAATCAAAAACCTGCTGTTTAAGGCCCTAAAAGCAAAAAAACCTGAAATTTGGTGGTTTTTGCCCCAAAAATCAAATTATGATGTCACTCTATTTTTGGTAATTTCTGGAGGCTTGGTTGTCAGAATCTAACTTGATGATGCAAGCATTCCAACCCAACCCATATGAGCTGGGCTGTAGCTCACAACTACTGTAGTAGTTGAATAAAAACCTAAAACCCATTAAGTCTTATTATTTATTATTTCTGGTAAGCCCAAAGCCATGGAAATTGAACGGCTCCTTGTGTATGTTCCTGTGTGCACCCTTGCAGCTTGCAGTGCCAATTTTGTGCTCTCTGCTCTTACCGCAACAATGTTTGCGGCCTCCACCAAAGAGATTGAGGATTACTCTGAGCCAATTTGCAAAATTGTCTATCTCCAAAGTCCTGTTTCAGCTTCTCAATCTCTGGCATTCTTAATTTTTATTCTTGTTTTTTTAGGATTCAGTTTACCTGTATTCTTTTTGGGAGCTTACTGTTTGAGAATTTCAACCCTACAATTTGTTTTACTCTTTAATGTGCTCAGCATTTGGCTTTACATTTCACACTTTGTAAATCATTCTGAATTTCAAAGCAACTCCTTCATTACAATAAGTACCCGGCAGTACCTGTCAGGGCCCAGAGGGTCTTGACTGGTTTCCATCTGGCTGAACTTAATAATTAAATCAAAACTAAATTAAACTTTATTTCAAGACTAAACTTAGAATAATCACAAACTGATCATTGGGGGGATTGTCTCTTTATACCACTTGACTTGGGCCTTCAGACTCTTCTAGACTCTTCTAGACAGTTTCAGTGGCTCTACTTGTGGCACCAGACTGGAGGTTTGGCTCAACTTCTGAATAGCATTAACAATGTTTCTGGAAGATAGCTCCTCTATTGTGATTGGTGCATGTAGATCATCTAAAAATACTCTCATTTGATTCTTCTGTTCTTTGGCTTTGAAATGTAGGTTTGGATTTCCAAACCCAGTCCCTAGATGGCAAGTTATGCTTGAATTACTAATATGACGTGATTCTGGCACAGGGCTCTGCAACATAGTCTGATGCTTATCTGATTTTAGCACTATTTGATTCTCCTGGTCTGTGGCTTCAAAACGCGGGTTTGGCCATCCAAACACAATCACTAGAAGCCGAGCTATGCCTACATCCCATATCGACATATTCTTTGATCCAGGACCCAATCTATTTGTCAATTCGAATTGTTTGAATGTGTCAGTTGGTTCCGAAACTTTAACTGGCTGTATCTCAGGGACTAGGGCAGCTAGAGACAAGTCCAAGACATCATTCTGAAGCTTAGAGTCAGAGGCATCTTCAGAGTTTACTTGGAAGAGACATTTACCAACAAGCTTGTCAGGCCAGATCCTGACAGTACCCCACCCATTCATCCTTAGATTAACAATCTGAATCTTGCCTGAGATTTCAAACCTAAGTTTGGCTGGAACCCTGTTCATCAAGATCATTGTCTAGCCAATCAGCTGTCTCAACACAAAATCAGTTGTTCTCAGAACAAAAAGGCTTAATTGGCTGCCTGGTTGATTATTCCAAATCTATCACCAAATTGGCCTTGCACTTTATCAAGCCTAACAGGTAGAGTGCCGCCGTTTTAATAATAGACAATGTCATTTGAGAGGTAGGATACACTATCTCAAAAACGGCATCTCGAATTACGCCATCTCGAAAAACAGCATCTCAAAAGTACGGCATCTCAAATTTATAATAGAAACAGCATCTCAAAACGGCATTTCAAAAACGGCATCTTAAATTACACCATCTCAAATCTACGCCATCTCGAAAATATAGCAAAACGGCATCTCAAAAACAGCATTTCAAATAGAAAAAAGACAAAATAAAAGAAATAATAAAAAATATATGAAAAAATATAATAATAAAAATAAAAAAAAACAAGATTAGGCTAAAAAATCCTCAGGAGTTCATTTCTGCAATAAAAAAAGGGGGTTAATTCGAGGCAATATTGCAATATAAAGCACCAAAGTCAAAAAAGCCAAAAAGGCTTCTTTGGCCTTGTTGTTTGCAAATTAAGCTATATATTATATCTAACCTATGCTAAAAGCTATTATATTTATGTATTAGTTAGAATAAGCAAAAAAAAATAGCAAAGTGAGGATTTATTGGCAAAAGCAATTAGACATTCTTGGATAATACAACAGAGATGGACTGGAGGTGCTCAAGTTTTCTGTCCTTGGCATAGTACTTGAGCACTGCCTTGCTGACATCTTGGTACTTGACCACAGCCTTGGTCTGCTTGGGGGGGTCATCCTTTGTTCTCATCCCAGTCTTGAACTGGCGGGCAGAGATGGACTGCTGGGTCTTCAAGTGGGCCATGATCTTGTTGAACTTAGGCTTCTTGACCTGCACCCTGGTAGCAAACTGGCTATGCCACCCTTCAAGAGAAGAGGTGGTCTTGATCAGGCCATCCTTAACCTGTCTGAAGCAGTTCCAGCTGATGTTATCACCTCCCTTTCTGATCCGGCGCACCCCTTGAAAGACTCCAATCCATTGAGTTTCAAAGTACTCAATAAAGGGACCAAAGGTTTCCTGGTTGGCAGTGATATAGGGATAGCACATCAGCGCATCATAGAAGGCATTAACTTCCTCTTTCCTCACTAGAGCCAGGGCAGCAAAGCAATTGAAGACATCTTTGCCCTCATGGGTACCATCAGCATTGATCAGCTCATTAAGAGCAGGGACCTTTTGGAGGCGGCGGCAGAGGGCTTGACGGAAGTGGAAATAACATCCCTGGGGGGAGCTCTTGAAGACCTTGACAAAGGCATTGGCCTGGGCTTGCTCAAAGTCAACCACAAGGTGGGTGTGGTAGGGCATGCTCTCAGCTTCCTTTCTGGGGGCTTCTTCTTCTTCCTGGGAGGGGGTTTTCTTCTTTCGTCCTCTGGTCTCCTTGGGTGGCTTCTCAAGAGTTGGAATTATTTCATCCAGTTTACTCTTGAGGATGGTCAGGGCACGGACATAGGTGTCCTGCTTCTTGTTGGGGAGGAAATAGAACACCAGGGGAAGGACTAGGTTGCCTACCTGTCCGTGGATGTTCCAGAGCTGACTGAAGAGCTTGGGGCAGGTGGAGAAGGTCCCATCAGCTAGCCAGGTGGTGCACTTCAGTAGATTTTGCAGATCCTGACTGGTGGCAAAGCAGATGATGCGCTCCTGGGCATCAACACCATCATCATGGAGGAGGAACCGCTCTCCATGCTTTGACAGCTTCTGCTCTTCAGTCAAGATAAGCTCATCAATAGAGGTGGCACTGACTCCCTCTGTGCTCTGAGCATACCTCTGGTCTGTGAAGTACCGCTGCAACTTGCTTGCATCACCAACAGAGGCAAGTTGAGATTCATTGAGATGGAGGAGGGCTTCATTGACAACCTCAGTTGAGGTTTTATCCCTGGTGGTTGGGAGGACCTGGCGGAGGTACCAGCGTATAAGCTGGTACAAGACATCAAATGGCTCAGCACAGTCATGGTCAACTGTGAGTGCCTTAAACTGGGTGAAGCCATAAGTAGTGAGGCGGGCAGGACAGCCAAGGCTCTCACACTTGAAGTGATGCTGACGGAGAGGCTTCTTCTCATCATTGCAGCTAAAGATGTACCCCTTATAGACAAATCCAGCACCACCTTTCTTGGTCATGATGGGGTAGGCCTCAGGGTAGGTGGTGGGGACAACAAAGGCACCATGCCTGTTGCAGATGTTGCCAATAGTGTGTATATCCCACACTTCAATATCAGCATCCTGGGGAGCACCAGACTTAGGCTGCTGGTCTTCTTGTTCATGCTCTGATGCAGGAGTGGAATTGTGACTGAAGTGGAACTCCTCTTGAGGGTTGGAGGGGGAGTACACGAAAGGCGAGTGGGGAGGGGTGGGGCTGGTTTCTTCTGGCTCAGGTGAGGGGGTGGGGGTCTTGGCAGGTCTTTTAGCCTTAGCAGGCTGCTTTTTTGGGGATGTCTTGGCCTTTTTTTCTTTGGGGGGGTTGGTATTGTCCTTGGAGGCCTTGGACGCAGCTTTGGAAGTGGACTTGGGAGGCATCTAAGTGTGAATTAGTATCAAAAAGTCATATTTATGGGTCCAATTTTCAAAGAAAAAATATATAGTTATCATTATAAGAGTATAATTTATTATTACATAATATTTTAGAGAAAGATAGGAAGTATTATGTCTTAAAATTTGAATGATTTTTACTATGTAAGATGGAATCTTTTTCAATGGGCAAAAGTATAAGAAAACTAGGATATTTAGTAAAAACTGGCATTCGAGATGGCGTTTTCGAAATGCCGTAGTCGCGATGGCGTAAGCCAAAAACATAGGGATTTGGTATATATTTTATTTTAAATTAAAAAATTGAACTGGTGCTATAGTAAACGTACTAAAGTTTAAATCTATAATTTCTTAAAAAATAGCTTATACAACTGGTTTAAAAAGTACCCAGTTGTTTAGAGAAGGTCTGAAAGTATATATTTGTTAAGTTTGTTATGATTTCTTACAATATTTAGATAAGTGACTTTGTTTGTGAAAGAATGCTTTTATAGTGTTGAGCCCAAGAATTGAGATAGGGAATTCGAAATGACGTACTATTGTTACATATATAATTTAAGCTTATTTCATTCTGCGAATTGAGCGAGTGAAAGTGATTGGGCCGTACAAAACCCAGTGGAAATCGAGATTGTGTAAATCGAGATGGCGCAATTCATGGCTTCAATATAAAACTCACTAGTAATTTATTTTATTTCTGAGCCTAAATTAAATATGTATATTACAGATAAGCAATATTTTACATATAGCAAATATGGTTTAAATGAATGGATATATGGTCCTAGTGTTAGAAATAATATATTGGCACTGATTTAGGCTCATGTTTTTATTATTTTTATTGGTTAATGCTATGGCGCACTGGTTGTTACTATGTAATATTCTTTATTTTAATGCTCATATGGGCTTATTTTATTTGATAATAGATGGCGTAATTTGAGATGACATAATTTCGAGATAGCGTAAATAGGCTCTGCGCTATGTGATTTGCTATGTAAATAAAGTTAGCTGAATAAGCTTTTATTAGTTCTAATTGTAATGACGAAATTGAGATGCCGTATTTTCGAGATGGCGTAATATAAATTCATAGTCAAAAATTAACTATTTTATAGTTTATTTTATTTTTTTGGCTTTTGAAATACTAAACGCAAAAAACGCCATCTCAAAAATAATTCGAGATGCCGTTTTCGAGATGGTGTAGCCTACCATTTGAGAATATGATGAATTAGTCATCTATAGAACTCAGAATTTCTGACACACATCTTCAGCAATACCAGAAGGTTGATGAATCAGTCCAATTCTGTTGGCATCAGATTTTCTTATAGTAGCTTTAATTTTTGTATAAATTTAAAAGCTATAAATTCTTATTTCTAATAAGAATGAGTTTATCTCTAAAATAAAGTCCCAAACAGTAGAGTTTCTTTCTTCATAATGAATAAAGAGGCTATTTTTATAATAATTTAACTTTTAAGCTATCTTATTCTTTAGAATTTATTTTGATTGTTTAGAGCTTTATAAAAAATGAGATTTATATAAATTAAATATTAAAAAAATTATTATTATATGAACACAAAGTATGGTTTATTTCACTTTATTAGTTTATAATATAAATGTAGTTAAAAACTATTTTTGTCAATAAATTTGAGCTGTAAAGTTTTTTTTAAAAAATATTGCGGCTATACAGCAGTTTTCAAACTTGTATGGATAAATGAGATCAAGCCAGCTTAGAATAAAATAAAAACTTGACTAATTTATATTAATTAATAATAGATTTAATTTTATTTTCAATTTTTTCTATGAGCTCAGTGTATTTATTTTAGACTGGCTTGATTTTATTTATGCCCGCAGATTTGAAAACTGTTGTATTGCTATTTTAAAGTGAGATTATATAAACCAAGTTATATCAGGGCAAGGTGCAATGTTCATTAGCATATGTTTAAACTTGATTTTTATGTACTCTTGAATAATATTTCAT
>CAKOGF010000477.1:0-10057 GCA_933228935.1 Pemphredon lugubris
GGCATCATCAATTTGAAGGAAGGATTTCTTTCTATTCTTGGTTATGAGATCCCGCTTTTATTTGAGGAACCTGAAACTCCCTGGGAACCGCCTAAAGACCTGCTTGTTAGAATATCCATCTGGTATCTTCACCCTGAAATACCGCACCCATTCCTCTAACATGAAGTGTACCCCTTCTTCTTGTGACGCTTCAGAAGGAGTACCTCTTCTTGCCACATTTGCTGTCACTATCCCTCCTGGTTCCCAAGTTATAATGGACTCTCAAATCTCTTATGAGTTGCCTGAGCGCACCTTCCTAGAGTTGTACTCTCCGTCCTCCTTAGGCCACTTGGAGCCTCACCTGTGTCCAGGCATCCTGGACGTTTCCCATAAGGAACCTATCCATCTGTTGCTGGCAAATCTAACTCCCCAACCCATTACGGTGTCTAGAGGACAAGTAGTTGGTCATGGACGCCTCCTCAATGCCACTGATGTATTGTCACTACACCCCTTTGGTACCTTTGATGATTTCAACCTGCCTGAAGATGAGCCTCATGTGTTATCCCTGTTCACTGCGGAGGACTTCCCACAGCTCTCTCCTGTACAACAAAAAGAGGTACTAGCTCTTCTAGATCAGCTCTCAGATATTTTTGCTAAAGATAGCACCAATTATGGTCTAGCTAAGGGTGTCATACATCAGATAGATACTGGTGATGCCCCTCCCTTCCGCGCTAAGCCATATTGCCGTAGTAGAGTGGAGGATGCGCAGGTCTCCAAGGAACTTAAGCAACTGCTAGATGCTGGACTTCTAGCCCCGTCTCAGAGTCCATGGGCGTCTCCCTTGCTGATTCTTAAGAAAAAGGATGGTGGACACCGCATTGTCATGGATTATTGCCGACTAAACTCCCTGACCAAGAAGGACTCTTATCCCTTGCCACGTATTGATGATGCACTCAGGCGTCTTGGCGGGTCTAAGTTTTTCTCGGCTATGGATCTAGCCTCTGGGTACTGGCAAGTCGACCTTTCTCCTGAAGATAGACAGAAAGCTGCCCTCATCACCTCAGACGGATTGTTTGAACCTACCCGCATGCCTCAGGGACTTTGTAATGCCCCCGCTACCTTTCAAAGAGCTATGGACTCCATCCTCCGTGATCTCAAGCTTTCATGTGTCCTGGTCTATTTGGATGACATAACCGTCTTCAGTGCCACCTTCACTGACCATCTTTCTCACCTCAAAGAAGTCTTCATCAAGATCCAAGAAGCAGGGCTTAAGCTCAAGCCCTCCAAGTGTGTTTTTTTAAAGAACGCCTAGAGTTCCTGGGACACGAAGTTACTCAGACAGGCATTAGACCCATGTCAAAGAAAGTAGAAGCTATCAATAGGATGTTACCACCAACTAATTTACGAGAGGTTCAAGTTTTCCTGGGAATGATGGGCTACTACCAACAGTTTATTCCTGACTTTGCTGATCTTAGTGAACCCTTAGTGCAGCTCCTGCGCAATGTTCCTTTTGAATGGACGTCCAGCCAGCAACAGGCCTTTGAAGGATTAAAGCAAAAACTCAAAGAGGCCCCCATCTTGGTGTACCCCGACTACGACAAGGAGTTCATCCTTTATACTGACGCAAGTGACTTGGCAATTGGGGCCATCCTTGCCCAGTTAGATAATGAGGGTGTTGATCACCCTGTGGCATACACCTCCCGGGTTCTAAACAAACATGAGAAGAACTACAGTGTTACTGAAAAAGAGTGTCTGGCTGTTCTATATGCAGTCAAGCAATTCAGGCATTACATATATGGCACCCACTTCACCGTAGTTACTGATCAAGCGTCCCTTAAATGGCTACAACAGTTGAAGGAACCAGAAGGGCGTCTGGCCAGATGGGCCCTCCGCTTGCAAGGTTACAACTTCACAGTGATCCATTGTCCTGGAATCCAACACCAAAATGCGGATGGACTGTCTCGTATGCCCATCTTAGCCCTTCACCCCGCAGAAGCTGATTGACTATATGAACTAATTGGCTACCCTTCTGCTTGGGATGGCAAAACAGAGGAAGTACGTTTAGCCTTACAAAAGCTATCTCAGAACACTTTGGTCCGCGACCACCAATTATTCAAGAAAGTCAATCACCAATACTTACCTTATATCCGCCCTAGTCTTCGTCTCTCGCTGGTCCTTCAGGCTCACAAAGATACTGGTCATGGTGGTATGTCTAAAACTTATGACTGGCTACAGAAGCACTACTATTGGGAAAACCTACGCTTGCTAATTCCCGATGTACTCGCAAGTTGCCATGATTGTCAGCTCCAACGCCCCCGCGCCCTTGCTCATAGATTCAAACTAGTTCCCCCGCAGCATGCCTTCCACACCGTCAGCATAGATGCAGTTGGCCCTCTACCTCGATCTCGCTCTGGCTGCAGATTTATCCTGTTGGCTGTGGACCACTTCAGTAAATGGGTTGAGGCCAGGCAACTAAGGACATAACTGCAAAGACAACGGCCGCTTTCCTTCTCCAAGATATCTTCTATTGACATGGATGCCCCCAAGTCCTGCTGTCTGATAATGGCTCCAATTTCAATGCTCGGCTAGTCACAGCAGTAGTAGAGGCGCTAGGATCTCATCAGTCTTTCTCTGCTCCTTATAACCCTTCAACCAATGGGATGGTTGAGAGAGCCAATGCCTCCCTGGTATCTATTATGAGAAAATTGGCCTACTCTGACGCCGCTAACTGGGATCTGTACTTGCCAGCAGCTCTCTTTGCCTATCGCCTCAGCAGACACCGTGTCATGGGATTCTCGCCTTTTGCAATGTTGTATGGCCGAGAGGCCACTACCCCTTCTCTGTTAGGGACTCCGTTGATTGAAGCTGACTCCTCTGAGGATCCTGAGCTGCATATCAAATCTTTAGTCAATCGAATCATTGATATCCAAGCCACCGCCTATACTACTGCTTACAAAACCAAGGTGTTAGAACTCACTCCCGACAATGCCAACAGGGCCCCCCTTCCTGAGTTCCAAATAGGTGACCATGTACTCTACTATCAACATCGAACTGGCGGCCGAGCTCATAAACTTGATTCCCTCTGGATTGGCCCCCTTGAGGTCACCTTCAGGAGAGGTTTTGAGTATACCGTTAAACTTTTGTCCAGTGGACGTCCCTTTGCTTGTGTCCACGCTAAGTTCCTACGCAGGTATACCCCCCCTCAGGCCAATCTAGGAGAGGGCAATGTCGTGAATGGCAACATTCAGACTGTTTTGATTTTGCCTGAGGTGGGTTCGAATCCATGGGAGGATTCGAAATCCTTATCTTTCGACTTTGGTACGCGAAATTATACCCCTCCTATAAAAGGAGCGGTATCAATTTCTGGATTCACGCCTGACCATCAGGATCCCCTTCCCACTTGTACATGTGGCAAGTGATCCTATTAACCCACTGTATTCTGTGGTGTTCATTCACAGTATATATTCCTATTTTTCTTCTCAATAAAATTCAAGTTCTACATACTTTCTTTTCTTGTGTGTTCTCTCGTACTTCAGCGCGCCCTCCCTAGACGCTTCTAGAGGAGTTGATTTATTACACATCCAGTAATAGCAGCGACAAGGTAAACGTCCCCTTCTTGCTTCCTCTCTGCTAACCGTTTGGCTTAGTACGACCTCAATCCTACCGTTAGGATTTTGCCGCCGTGCCCTCCTTGCCGAGTCCTTGCAAGTGCACGACATTCATGGCCTCCTAAAAATAGGATTGAGAGACAAACTCCTTTGTTTTCTTGAAACTGCCGTGTCCTACTGCCTTGTGTGCTGCAGCTAGGATGGAATTACGGTCTGACAGTAGGGGGTAGACCTGTATCTCACCCTGTATAACCTTGTAAAAAGTATCTTTCCCTTCTATGGTGTCTTTTCTCAGTTCCGTGAGAATAGCCTGTACTTCTTCAGGTTTTTCTGTATTGTGCCTACTAACCTTTTTTTAAAAAGAGTTGGTTGGCAAGTGGGCTCAAAATGACTATAGTAGGAAAGCGGGACAGGCAGTCAGCATTCTGATGTTTGGCGCCAGGCAATGAAGAATCTCATAGTCCAGTGCCTGTGATTTGAGGGCCCAGAAGGCTATCCATTTTTTAGGCTCTTGTAAGTTCTGTAGCCAGGCCAATGAAGCATGGTCAGTGATAATGGTGAACTTAACTCCATGTAGGTACACTTGGAATTGCTTACAAGCATAAATTACTGCCAGGCACTCTTGTTCTGCTATGATATAGTTTCTTTTGTGGATTTTCAGGGTACAACTTTCATAGAAAACTGGGTGTTTGTGGCCTTGGTCGTCTGACTGGGAAAGTACTGCTCCTACAGCTGTCAAGGAAGCGTCAGTGTGTACTACAAACGGCTTGTCAAAGTCTGGATATTGCAGAACTGGCTCACTGGCTAGGGCAGTCTGTAGAGTATCAAAAGCCTCTTGGCATTGGCTACTCCAATTGAACTTCACTCCTGCCTTTAGCAAGTGAAACAGGGACTCACCAGTTGATGCAAAGTGTGGTATGAACTGGCAATAGTAGCTGACCATGCCCAGAAAAACCTGGACATCTTGTTTGCTGTTGGGGTGTTTCATGCAGCTGATAGCCTCTATATTTGCAGGTTGGTGGGGTAGACCTGTACTGTCTATGACAAAGCCAAGGTATTGTCACAACAAGCCTAGTTCCTAATGATTCAATTAATAATTTGACTACTGACTCAAATCAACCCATTTCCAAATAGAGGCAATTTCCCATGTCCACCAAGTGTTTCCAACAACTAATTACTTATCCCAGTAATCCACCTATGACACCCTAACAGGATCAGTCATGGGACCCCCTAGCGCAACAAAATTAACTCTCTTCCACATGCCACCCCCTGTGGCCTAGTAAACGGGTATAAAACCCCTCCTCCTCTTTTTAATAAAGATATTCAAAAATCAATTTCTCTTTTTTTTAACTGCATCTTTTAGCACAGTTGCAACAGTATTATAGTTGATCTTTAAAAAACTGGCATTTATGGGGCTTAATATTCAGATTAGCAGCTGAAAGCTGTTGGAAAACCTCCTCTAAATGCTTGAGGTGCTCAGAAAAGGTGCAGGAGAATAAATTGATGTTTTCAAGATATACCAAGACACAGAAAAGCTTGAGGTCACCCATTATGATATCTATAGCACGCTGAAATATAGCTGGGGCATTGCATAGTCCTTGTGGCATCCTGGTGGGCTGAAACAGCCCAGAGCTGGTGATGACAGCACACTTCTCCTGCTCTTTGGGGGGAAGGTCAATTTTACAGTAGCCTGATATCAGATCCATGGCCAAGAAGTATTTGGCCCCACCTAGTTTGTCTAGTGAATCATCTATACAGGGCAGTGGATAAGAATCTTTCTTGGTGATCTTGTTCAATTGCCTATAGTCTATGACTACTTGGTTTGATCCATCCTTCTTCTTGACAATGAGAACAGGCGAGGCCCAGGGGCTCTTGGAGGGAATCAGCATGCCACGTTCAATTAGTAGCCAGATTTTTTCTGCCATCGTCTCTTCAGCAACCTTAGACCTCCTGATAGGTCTAAGATAGATGGCCTGTTCTCCTTCTGTGTCAATATGATGCTCCACGTCTGTAGCACAACCAAGGTCAAAGTTGTCTATGGAAAATACCTCTTGATACTTTTCAAAGAGGGCAGTGGCCTTCTTCAGCTCCTCTGCAGTTAGGTTTGCCAAGCTTTCCTGTGGGACCAGGGAGTGAACTCCAAGATCTCCTCCATTAGGTAACCCGAGTTTGCTTAAGGTTCCCAGTGGTCTTGTGCTGCTGTACTCAGAAGAGGGAATTAGGTGTATGTAAGCCACTGTTTGATTATTTTTGATCTGGATGTCCTCCTTCTGGAGGTTAGCTAGTAATACGCATATTTCTTGGTGCCCAGTCAAGATTATGCTGGGGGTGGCTATTGGTTCCAGATGAGAGCAACCCCAGGGTTGATGGATCTCACCTATCAGCCTGGGGGGTATGTCTAGAGTCAGCCCTGTTCTCACTACCTGTTGGCAGCCGGAGGAAAGAGTTAGACTGGAGGTGGAGCAGAGTGGTATCTCCTTGTATTCCTTAATCTAGCTGGGAAGTTTTCTTCTTGCTTGCCCACTTAATGTATAGCCAACAGGTGCCACTCCGTCCTTGTAGGCAAGGTTGATGTACTTGGTGGGTGGGCCCTATACTTTTGTGGGGTCTCAGCAGTAATATAGGGGGATAGTCTGACCAAGCAATGTCAGTGTATCTTCCTGTAAGTCCAGGAAAACCTCATACTTCTTCAGGAAAGCTGTACCAATGAGGAAGTCATATTGCTGGTTGGGAAGGACAACAGCAGGGGCAGAAACCGTGATAGAGCCAAACCTCATGGGTAGAGCACTGTAGGCTCCTAGAAAGGTAGTGACTTGCAATCCTGCTGTACCATAGTCCTGCCAATGGTCAATGTCAGATGCTATCCCCAATTGTTTTATGAGCTTGGTCAAAACAATATTGAAGGGAGCCCCAGAGTCTACTATAGCCTGTACCCAAGTTTTATTAACACAGATGTTTGCATACGCACAATTAATATAAGGATCAAATGGTGCTCTAATAGTGAGAATGTTCTTATTGGCTTTTCTACCCAGAAGAGAGTGGAGGCTAGAGCATACTTTGGGAAAGCTATCCACTAGCAAGTCCAGAGGGAGAGCTAGCTGGACCCCTTGAAGTTTTAGTGTATCACTGGAGCATGGGAAACAACAGCTATCTATCAAATTTTGGAGTTGGGCGGCATATGGTTTTGAGACTTCAGCAGTAGCCTCCAACAACAGCTGTATCTTTGCTTGCCCTCTAGTGGTTACAGCAAAGACGTTGTCAGAGACAATCATATGGAGGGAGTCTCCTTTGAAGTCCAATGCAGGTTCAAACAAGGCAGGGCCTGGTTCTTTGGGAATGAGGGGGCCAGGGGCGGAAGTAGAGCATTCCATCTCTACTCTGCCCTGGCTTTTCCCTCATTGGTGTTGCTGATATCTGTAGTTACCATGTAAGTTGCCTTCTTGGGCACAGTATGTCGTGAATGGCAACATCCAGACTCTGTCAATTTTGCCTGAGGTGGGTTCAAATCTATGGGTAGATTTGAAACCCTTATCTTTTGAATTTGGTACTCAAAATTATACCCCTCCCATAAAAGGAGCAGTATCAATTTCTGGATTCAAGCCTGACATTCAGGATCTCCTTTCCACTTGTACAGGTGGAAAGTGATCCTATTAACCCACTGTATTCTGTGGTGCCTATTCACAGTATATATTCCCATTCTATTTTTAATGAAATAAAAGTTCTACGTACTCTCTTTTCTTGTGTGTTCTTTTGTACTTCAGTGCGCCCTTCCTAGACGCTTCTAGAGGAGTTGATTTATTACATGTTCAGTAATAGCAGCAACAAGGTAAACTTCCCCTTCTTGCTTCCTCTCTGCTAACTGTTTGGCTTAGTACAACCTCAATCCTACTGTTAGGATTTCTCCGCCGTGCCCTCCTTGCCAAGTCCTCGCAAGTGCATGACAAAAATGGTGCTCACTACAGGGGCTGCAAGCCCCTCAGTTACCCCGTTCAATACTACTTTTGCTGGTCCTTCTCCTTCTCCTATGCCACCTCGTGAATCCAACTTGCCTGAAGTGACCAGCCCTCCCATAGAGGAGGACATCGCCAACCCCCCTAATACCTTGTATGTTCTTGATTTGACCTCTACTCCTTGTCTTACGGCCTATCAACTAAATACTCCTAATGTAGAGCAAATTATGTCAGTGGCTGTTAGATTATCCCATGAAGGCGCCCTTCCTAGTCTTCAACTCCATGTGGGACATACTGACTATCTTGAGTAATCATGAGTCATCATCTCCCCCAAGCTCGCCTCTCCTTGTATGATACCATCTGCTCACTGATAACCCAGTTTGTCCACCTGGCTCTTGTCCACCACCAGATGACACTTGGGCTCTGCACACAAGAAATGAACAACCTCCAAGCCACTTTAACAAACCATTGGGATCAGTTTGTTGCCTATCAACAATGGGCTCATGCCTTATTCTCGCTTATCTCCAACAACCAGCAAGACAACATCTCTGCCCAAACCTGTCTTCTTGCTGCTGTCAATCATATTCAAAACTCTATACCTGAGTATGTACGGGAGCAGTTAAAAGAGTTCCATGAAATGCAACGACCCTGGCAGGCCCAGGTGGATTCAACCTTAGAGCTACAACAGTCTGATTTTGAACGACTAGTAAGCCAGCTAAATGAGTTCCGGGTATACACAAGTACGCAGATGCAGGAGCTATCTGCTTCACTATGGCAAGAAGGTGCAAGGCTACAAGACATCATAAACAGGGAAAGGGTGCTTCTAACATCATCATTCAAGACTTAAAAGCACAAATTGAAGAATTATCCAAGGCTGCCGCGGCTGCCCCTCCAACTCCCCCTCATGATGAGTTAGACAGCCAAGAACAACAATTGTAGGATGCCATCAAGGAGTTACGCATGACAACTTGTAGTCAAGGACCCCCTCTGCCACTGCCACAACCTGATCCTCAAGTTGCCACGTCAACTGCCCGCGTAGAGGAACTGCAGCACGAGCTTGCTGAATTGCAGGCTTCCTTGGCTACTGTCGTGGCTTCTCACGAGGCATCCTAGCTGATGGATTTTGTCCAGACACAAATGGACAATCTTGTATCCATTGTGCTAATGAGTTGGTTGCCATGGCTAATGAAGTGGATAGCCTCAAGGATGCTCACTCCAACCTAGACAAGAACTTCCAGGAGCTGAATGAGTTGATTGATTCAGTAAATGACTGTTTCTCTCCCTGTTTATATGTTGGCCCCGCTTTGACCTCCCATATTGCTGAGTTATCTACTATGGTCCTAAATCAGGGACGACGCCTTGACACTTTAGGTACAAACATCTCAGCCACAGCAAATGAAGGTGTTTGCAATTGCGAGGCCCTAGACATCCTTGAAGGGAGTGTTTGCCAGTTATGGACCCTCCAGCCTCCTGCTGAGTCAGAAGCCAACTCCTCCCCACACATCAATATGGTAGACAGTAACAATAATACTGGGCCAATTCCTGAGGCCCACTTTAAACCCACTTTCAAACAGGTGTTTGATCCTAAGACCTCTACCATAGCCGTGTTCCTTACTATATATGAGACTGCAATGAGAAGAGCCTCTGATGAGGTGAAAAAGGAGCACATCCTGACCTGCCTCCACCCTACCTGTCAAGAAGTAGTTGTTCCTGAACTTCCATCTATTACGTCCTGGGAGGATATGAAGCAACTGTTAATTCACGAGTTTGGAGGAGACCTCAGTCTAGAAGTCAAGAAAGATGCCTTCATGCATATAGTCTTTAAACCAAAAGAAATGTTGGCCAAGTTTGCCAATAGATTCTATATGGAGGGTCAACAACTCATCACTAGCAAGCAACTGACCGCCCACAAAGCCTATACTGCATGCGCCCAAGCCCTCAAAGTCAACCAGCTCCTTTGTCTCCACTTCAAAGCTCACAAAGCCATGCTTACTTCCATGAAGAGTATTAAGACTCTCTTACAGGATATGCATCTTACACACTCTGGGACAGTAGTTAGAGAAAGCCAGGCTGCTTCCTCCTCTGGGTCATCTTCCCATGCCCCATGCATTTTGGCTATGGATGCCCAAAACCAGCCCAAACGCCAAGGATGTCATAACTGCGGTGTGGTTGGGCACCATTACCACGTGTGCACCAACCCTAAGGTTGAGGGGGCTTACCCCAGATCACATGTGGGAAAAGCAATGCCAACTTAGAGGCAGAGATGCTCTTGGTTGATTCTAACTCTGAGTCACCTCCCCCTTTGTCTGTTGTGTTATTGGGGTCTGCAGATCAACTGCCTCCCATTCTACATCTATTCCATGATATCTCTGATGAATCAGATGCTAGTGAATATGAAGCAGAAGACCAGGAGGCTTATGGCTATTCTGTCTTGGCTTTACCTGAGACTATTGTGGTCCCCTACAAGTTACGCTCTGGAAAAACAACAACTACCACCAAGCCTTCCCCTGAAGCTAAACA
>CAKOGF010000478.1:0-10032 GCA_933228935.1 Pemphredon lugubris
TGTAGCTACACTTAATCAGCTAATTCACTTTTTAATAAACAATAAATCCTTTTTCTGAAGCATCTACGAATTGACGTCAAAAAAGTATTCGGCTACTCCCGAGCAGAATCGCCAGCATCCATCCTCAAGATTGACCCAAGCCGTAGGACCCCGGAATTGCTTCATCATAAGTGGCTTCAAATCCAACTCAACCTTTAGCCGAACGACCCACTCTTGGATAATGCCTTAAACTACTCTTTCGGCCATAACTACGATCAACCACGGCACAGGCATCCCTTTATAGCTCCTCAAAATAGATTTATACGGCAAATAGATGGAATCTTTCCGGCGATCAACCGATAAACGTTGTAGCTAAACTATTATAGGCTATTATCCTGGCTTGCCCCAATAAATACAAAAAAAACCTCAGCCATCCGGTCCCAGTAAACCATTGCATTAAGTTAAACAATTTTGGCGTTGAAATCCATCCCATTCCCTCGGGTTGACCTGAAACGTGACCTCGTTTATACCATCCCAACTTCTCGGGTCAAGTCATGATGCTCTCCAAGGGATACAGGTCTGGTTCCCCTTGCAGGTATGAAGAGGATGCACCAACTTTCAGCCACGTTAATATGAAAGTTTTACCTGGAAAAACCCCAACACAACCCAAAATAGAAAGGGACTCAAACATATCATTTAGAAAACCCATACCTTTCAATCTTTAGGCTGATCCGGTTCCATCGTGGACTGAGTCCAGTTTACTTAAAGCAGGTGTGAGATGCTCAAATTCAATAGGTTTAAAAGAAACTGTAGCCATCTTTATTAACTTTAATGAAACGAGACGGGAAGTTTTGTATCAAGTTTGTATGAAGTAGTCACCAACTAGTGTGGTGCTCTACTATTAGGCAATGTAATCAGTCAGCAACTACTTGGGATTTGGGAGGGAGGTGATAAAAAGTACTTATTGGTCATTATGACAGAAGGATACCAGAAGGGCTAATCAGAAACCAGATATGCACAACCAGTATAGTTCATAATGACAGAAGGCAGACATAAAAGGGTAGAATAGGTACTAGTAGTACTACTCTAAAGCAAATCCTCAAAAAGAGACTAGTTAGTCAATCTAATTGGCAACAACAGAAAAGTGTAATTTTGGCCTTTGGGTTCACATTGATACACTCAAAGAAGACACTCAATAGTGTAGCTTAAAAAGTATGGGGGTATATTGTATGTAAGTGTATTTATTAAAGAAGAAAATAGAGGAGGTTTTATACTACAATCTAGTTGTAGTATTATGCTAGATCAGCATAACATGGGCAAAAAAGAGGGGGAAATGAGGGATCAGCAACTGGCAGACCAACACCATTCCAGGAGGAAATAAGTGATAACCCCAACAACATAAGAATGTGGCTGGGGGTTAAACCTGGGTCAGTTGAGGTGATCTGTTAACTAGAGTAATTAATTAATGGTCACTGATAGTTGGTGAGAAATCCAATCTGAAAGGCGGTCTCTCTATCTAGACAATCCAGAGTACTCCTTGCTGAAAGAAATCATGAACACATAGATTATTATGAAAATTTTAACAACCAGTCAAGATAGATCAACCAACTGGTGATGAGTTTCACCGCACATATTCTCCCATAAATAAACTATAAATTCAGCAATTGGAGAATCCAACCAACAAAAATGGAGGACATCAAGAAGCTTGTAGCTGACCTAGTAGCCAAGCAGTCTAATGTGGTAGAGGAGAATAAAGCAGTCACCAAGGGCTTAATAGAAGTGTCTGGGATGTTAGATAACTATGCCAAGAGAATGAAGGAGCTGGAGAGATCCTGACAGCACATCACCTTGTTTGTGAGTAGTAGCCAGAAGACTTGATTGACCAGAACATCTAATAACTACCAAACAGCAATTGACGTAAAGGGTGCCCAGAAGTTGTCAGAACAGGTGAAAAAGAAATCATGTATCCTAAAAGAAAACCAACAGCAATTTCAACAAAGAAAGAAAAGAAGACCAATCAACAGGAGCTGACAAAAGCTTCACTTCATTTGGCCAAGAAGGAGGTATTAGCATTACAACATCTCATCAAGAGTTGCACTCAGAAGAAGTGTACCAAGGCATTAGATCCTAGTACTGTAAAACCAATTCATGGGGTATCATAAGAGAAAGACCAAGTTACTAATTCTGTATATAGGACACCAAAATTGTATATGCAGTACCCATGAACTTTCATACAGAGATTATAATGTTGGGTTCAACATGGAAATATCTCCATGTGATCTGTAAATCGAGTTTCCCAAAGAAAAGACTCCAACTCCCTTTGTTGCATGAAAACTACGGTACTTTTAGTTGACCAATCAGCCTATGAAGTGGAGGTTGATTGATTCCTTTGAGAAGCAACTCATGCAGTAACTAGTTGAAAACAGCAGGAGCAAATTCTGTCTATTTGCTGTTCCATTGAATTGTATTGGGCGTTTTCTGGGGAAGGTTGGTTGGCTCCTCATGCAATTTCTTTGCAAAATTAGGTTGAAAAGCGTCAACCAGCGGAGTATGATCAGTTGTTCTTCATCACTATGTCCCAAAAGAAACACTTTTTATATGGCCAGGCAATGGGGTTTCTGTAACTTCTTACCAAAGAATTTTTATTTGAGGTGTCTCAGGAAAACGATGTTTCCAATGAGGAGGCTCCAATTATGACCAAGGAGCAGCTTGGGGAGCTCCTCAACGTGTGGTTGGAAAATGGTCCTCAGTCAAAATTTCTAGCTGATCTGGGACTTCTAGTGGTGGGGCTGTTTGGGTCCAATTTTTGGGTAGCCCAACTGGATCCAGTGGAGTTTCCTGATTTTCTTAACTTCTTTAAGGTCCAGTTGCTGATTCCCATTGACTTGACTCTGTTCAGTAAGGCTCTGTCAATTATGCATTATCTTAGGGATATGCTCTATATTCTTGGTTTTTACCCCTCAATTAACATTAGTTGCAATAAAGTGTTATTTTTTTCTCATTTTTTCTTTGTTTTATTTTTTTCTTCCTTGCAATAGGCTTAAGAGTATGTTATAACAATAATAATAAAATTAGTAAAAAAGCTAGGGAAGGGTAGGGATTATCCCTAACCCTTAGCCAGAGGTCCAGTTAACCTATAGTTATTGGCTGGAAATTCCTTAAGCAATTTGGTTTGGACACAATTAGTCAAGTGCCCGAGGATAGATACTTGGATTTATAGACATCCTAGCCAACCTTAGCAATTACTTCACAGGTGTCAGTTAAAAGACTATATAACTTGTTTTGTGGCTTGTGGAGTCATTGTTGGTACATAAGGACTTGGTCATCAGCTTTGAAAAAAGATAGATCAGGTAGATTCACTTGGATGCATGAATAAATCTTGACTTGGTGTTTCTTTAAGGTATTAAAAGCTTGAAACTTTATCTGCATGATCTGTCTATTCAACGTGCTGAGTAGTTGTTGGTAAGTGGGCTTGCTACAGCCAGCATTTAAAGGCACTTAATGCATTGGAAGTCTTGGTTGTCAGCCATATACCATTTTAAATGGTCACTTTAGTTCTTGAGCGTACAGTAAACCAGTAGACCATGACTGCTGCACCAAGGTGAATATCCCATGACAAAGGACAATCATAAGCTAGTTTCTTTAAGTTCCATAATAGAGTCCCATTAACTCTTTCAACAGCTCTGTTAGTCTCTGGTCAGTAGGGAGCCAAGGTGGCATTTCATATGCCCATTAGATCATGTAGGCGTGGTAAAATAGCTTTCACAAAGTTAGTACCATTGTTGGTTAGGATGGTAGCAGGACAACCATGCCTAGCAATTATGTCTTGGAGTAGAAACTTAGCTGTTTGTACCAAATTTGCACTAGTGACAGGTCAGACCTCGATTCATTTAGTAAGATGATCTATTGCCATGATGATATATTTTAGTTTTCCAGGGCCGGCACTAGGAAAGAGACCTACTACATTGATTGAAACTGTTTGGAACACATAAACAGGTGGGATGAGCCAATAAGAATGTTGACCAGGTTTTTTTCTAAACCTAGAGCATTGAAGACACTTGTCTAAATATTCTGCAATGCCGGTGTTTAAGTTTTCCAAATAAACGTATTCGGACATTGCTTTCATCATTCAAAGTATTCCTGCATGGTCTTTTTGTTGATGAAACTCATCAGGTCAAGGTAGTTGTTGTGAAGGTCATACTTAAAGAAGGACAGTTCCCTAATAGTTTTTGAAAAGTTTACCCTCCTTAATAAAGGTATTTTGACTTAATTGTTGAAGCATTTGTTTCATCCTGTCATCTAAGAAGCTCCATTGATCAGATCAGCCAATTAATTTGCACATACTTTCTAGGTCTTCTCCTAGTGCTGCAACAAGTGGAAGTCTAGATAATGCGTTGGTGTTTCCATGTTTTATTCCAGGTCAATGTATGATATCAAAGTCAAAGTTTTGTAGTTTGGCGGCCCATTAAGCTAGTTTACCTTCTGGATCTTTCATCTTTTGTAACCAAACAAGACTAGAGTGGTTGGTCACTATGGTAAAGTGAGAGCCATGTACATACAGTTGGCACTCCTTGATAGCATATAGTACTGCTAAACATTCTCTTTCTGGTGTGCTATAATTTTGCTTGTGTTTGTTCAGAGTTCTAGAATAGTAAGCAACTGGGTTTCTTCTTTTTTATTAGTTTGAGATAATAATGCACCAATTGCTATGTTCAAAGCGTCAGTGTGCAGTGCAAAGGGCTTTGTGTAATTTGGGTAAGCCAACAAGGGGTTTGTTGTTAGAATATCCTTAATAGTCTGGAAAGCTTCTTTGCATTCCTTGGTCCAGTGAAATGTTGTTGATGTCAAAAGGAGATGAAAGAGTAGATGGATGACTTCTGCAAAGTTAGGGATGCATCAGCAATAATATCCAGACATGCCTAGGCGTGACAACTGAGAGTATGAGAAGCTTGCAGGCATGGGCCATGGTTGGATAAAAGAAGGATATGGAGCATTCTAAGTGACTTGGCACAAGGAACTTAGATGAGATGGCAGTGTTTTCTGCTCATATGGGTGGTAGTGAGAATTTCTTGTAGCCATTTGTGCCATATGAGGTGTCTGAAGCCACCATTAGGGCAGCTATGGAGAGAAGTAGCAGCATGAAAACCTAATGTGTTGTAGGTGTTCAGGAAGTAAAGATGTTTTTTTTGTGACATGCAAAGCCCAAGCCAACCATTTGTGGCGACTTAGCAGGGAGGAAATAAGTAGTGGGTGTCTGCTAGGAGTAGAAATGATTGGGGGAAACCCCAATATTTCTGGAATAGGAGAAGAACTAGAAGTTCGTCCAAGGATTGTATCATTGACAAAGGTTTTTTAATGATCTTGTAAAGGGGCATCTTAGAGATGTTTTACTAATAATTGAAGAAACCAATAAAAGTGAAAATAAAAAACTGGGTATTTTTACACTATTTTAAATCAATAATAGGGTATTATTAATGGTCTGGTAATAGAGCATCTCAAGGATGTTCATTAGAAAAACTAATTATTGAAAAAAAGCCAATTATCACACTAAATAAACGAGGGAAAACCATAGGTTCTTCTATGTTTTTCAACGTTTTTAGGCTCAGGAAACCCTTTTGAGAGGTCTCGCAATTTCTCTGGAGGGGGCTAGAATGCCCAAAATGGCAAGAGACAAGCTCAGGGAAACGTTTGAGTGAATCAATCTGGGAAAAAATTGGATTTCCTAAGGGAAACATAAGGAAATCACAACTCAAGTCACAGCAAAACATTTCAGGATGCCCCAACCCGTGGGAAACTTGAAATATTGATCCAAAACCCAGGGAAACCACAAAACAAGCAAAAACATAGGGGGAAACTTAATCAGGAAGTGTTAAAAAGTAATCCAGAGTTCAGATAAAACTTGTTAGGATAATCCGGAGCCTTTCTTGGGCTGTTTTGGGGCCTAATTGGCCAGGTTTCAGGCTTAAGTTATTAATGAAAAAAATGATTGGATCTGTAAGAAGAAAGCTTAAAAAAAGAATCAGAGCATAATATAGAAGCTTTAAGATTTATTAAAAGGTAAAATAAAAGGCTATATTTATAAAAAACAGGTGAAAACCAATGGTTTTAGCCTTTGAATGAGACTTAGCCAATGGTGCCAGCCATGGGACAGATTCTGGGATCTCTGGAGAAGACCATAAATTAAGCTTTGAAATGTGAAGAAAGGACAGAATCTAGACTTCTTGACTGAAAAGACTATAAAAAGGGCTTATTGATAGCCTCAATCAATGAAGAGGTGAGATGAGATGACATGAAACATGCAACAGTGAAATGATGAAATAATGCAAACATGTAATCAAGAATGAAG
Source organism: Pemphredon lugubris (assembly GCA_933228935.1). Lineage (NCBI taxonomy): Eukaryota > Metazoa > Arthropoda > Insecta > Hymenoptera > Crabronidae > Pemphredon > Pemphredon lugubris. The sequence goes on from CAKOGF010000478.1 coordinate 6,326, forward strand.
ACGGACATGAAGATGGAGATAAAGTCAGAGAGCTTGGACTGGATTTTGGACACCTTGGAAGACACCAGAAAGTACTTGGAACTAAAATTCACAGAAGGTTTCTAAGGGAATCTTTCTTCTGCTTAATACAGACATTCTCAACCCCTAATCTGATATTGATGTTGAAAATGGGCCTGGATAGTGTTTGGCCTTAGAACTAAGATGAATGAAAAAGAGAACCTTAATCTATCTGGACCCCAGCTATGATCCAGGACACACTTTGATGGCTGAGAAAAACATTGCACCAAATTAGTCCAACATGGTGATTTTGAACTCAGAGCATCACACTTGGATTAATTTAACTCCTTTTAGATCAATCAGTGCAGGCATTTGAGCTATAGCCAAAGCTTTAGCTGTAATTGGTTGGATTCCTTTACTAGAGATGACATGTCCCAGATATTCCAATTGATCTTTACAGAAAGAACATTTAGAAGTATTAAGTTCTAATCCCTTATTGCGCATCCTAAGAAACACCTGTTTAAGATGCTCAAGATGTTTTAAGAAGGTCCTAGAAAATCTGTTGATATTGTCAATCTATATGAGTATGCAAATCAGTTTTAAGTTGGCAAATGTGCTATCCATTAGACGTTGGAAAGTAGCTGGGGCATTTGATAGACCTTGGGGCATCCTAGTTGGTTGGTAAAGGCCAGCTGGCATAATAAGCGCACATTTTTCTTGGTCTTTCTCAGCCATTGGTACTTGCCAATAGCCAGATACCAGATACATAGCAGAGAAGTAATGAGCTCCACCTATTTGGTCTAAAGTCTCATCAATGCAAGGGAGTGTGTGAAGACAGCTAAAATTGACTATCAATGATGGTCAAGTAAACTGGTATGGCATAATCGATAATCACTGATTAGCAGTGCCATAAGGATTTACCGCCGTTAAATCCTCAGTTAGTTGTTTCACGCCAGTAATTAACAGATCACTATTTACCGCCGGCAAATCCCTAGATTAGCCAATTGCCGCCAGTAAATCCTTTGCATATTAATTTCCGCCGGCAAATCTATGGGATGTTAGTCTATCAACTAAATAACTGGATCATCTTTGGCATTTACAGCTTCATCAGTTCTATCCTCCATATCCAACTGATAAGCATCATAACAACCCAGGGGGGATTTACCGCCGGTAAATCCCTTGTTTGACACATAATTGACTCGATCGCCAGATTTGAACCAGGCATATACATGCCGTAAGTTCCGATCTACTACGCAGTAGCCTTAGCACTATATTCCGCCAGTATATTCTGAGTTGCTCTCTGCCAGTATATTGCTACCTATTTTCTGCCGGAAAATCCCGAGCTATATTCCGCCAGTAAATCCATATCCATTTCCCGCCGGAAAATCCCGAGATTTATTCCTCAGCCAATCAAGTGGCTTACGTATCCAACCAACCAGCGCACGCCAGGAGGCCAGCTGTACAGGAGAGGCCTGATCTTGCCTCCTCCCAAGCCCTACACCACTTGTCACCACCAATCGGACCATCGCAAGTCAGCTGAACAGGATCACAGCTAGGACCAGATGCCCAGGATCCTGACAAGAGGCCACCACACTACACCCAGAGCGGTATTTAAAGTACCACTTGAGGGCCCTAAAACACAACCTTTATCACCTCTTTATCAGAAATCTCGTAGGCCAGCCGGGCTAGAGACTTCGTAAATAAAAGCACAATAAAGTTCACTTTCTATTCATTGAGAAGTCCTTGTAGAAAAGGACAGGTAGGATTTTATTCACAGGTCCCGACTAACAACTTAAGAGTCATAGTCGTGAACATAAGAGCTATCAAACCAGAAAGCTTTACAGAGTGGGTACTTATCCTTTTTAGTGATCTGGTTAAGCTATTGGTAGTCAATGATGACACAATTTGTACCGTCTTTCTTCTTGACTAGTAGGAGAGGAGAAGCCCAGGGGCTACTTGATGGTTTTAGTAGTCTTGCACCTAGTAGTTGTTGGAACTTATCTCAAATTACTGTGTTGTCTTTAGGCAACTTTTAATATGACTTTTGATAGATTGGAGCTGAATCACTGACATTTATCTTATGTTTAACTGCTTTAGAACAACCTAAGTCAAAGTTGGATGTTGCAAAGATAACTTTGAATTCATCTAAAAGTTTTTCAAACTTGGACATCTCCCCCTCAGAAAGACCAGGAATCTCCTTGTGGGGAATAATTGCCAGTACAGAGTGGGTGTGTTGAGGAGGAGGCTTGTCAATACCTAGCTCTAATAGGTTGCCAACGTAACATACCAAATCAATATCTGTGGTTGGTTTGATTTTCACATAAGCAACGGCTTGATGAAGTTCAACAAGTATTTTTGTTGACAACAAGTTGGTTAAAAGGATCTTGAGTTCATAATAGTCAGTTTTATCACAGAATACCAGAGCAGCAATAAGCTTGATTAGCAATAGATGAAAAAAGCTGAACAAATTGAGGGACATATCAGGGGGGGACATCAAAAAGTATACCTGTGCTAACAATTACTTGCTGGAAAGATTCTATAACCATAGAATGGTTGGTTTTCTGTTGGATGCCAGTAATTGAATTAACATGAGCTTGAAGAGTTTTTGTATGGTGATTTGAAAGACAATAGGAAATGCCCATGACCCATGTGGATACTTGATAAGTGTATTATATTGGTAACTTTTTCCTTGGGACATCATGTATGGAGTTTGATCATCATTTATTAATAAAGGAATATATTATCTCATTAGAATTAAGGTACATAATCACATAGCTATGATGGAGTTGTACCTCCCAAGAAGATTGGTTCTGATAAGCATATTGTAGCTGGTTGACTATAAAACAAAAACACTAGCTGTTATTAATAGTTTGCTAAAAATTAAAGGAATGTTGATATAAGAGCCTACAGCAATCATCTGCTGATCTCCTTCTGTAGAGAAGCTATTGTTGTAAGCCAGATCAGGCTTAAACTTGAGTTTTGATACCAGGCATAAGAATACTATAGTAGTTGGTGCTGGTGTCAATAACAGCACAGATGGAAGTATCAAACACTTGTAGCTGTACCCAAGTACAGGTTTTGGTCAGATTTATAATATTATTAGAGATATTACAGATGGGATCTTTCTTAAAAAGCTCTATTAGAGCGTCCAAACAATTTTTGAACATAGGGAGGGCTTTCAAGAAAGTCTGCATAGGAATAGGGTGAGATGCATTAATAAAATAATTTTCAGCCAATGAGGCAATATCTTCATATTCATTGTTGGAGTTGGCCAACACTAAGTCAGGTACTGGTTGAGATAAATATAGACAACTAGTTGGGTCAAGATTACCAGAGTTGAGGGATTCCATGAGGGTGTTATTTTTTCCAGTTTTTTTTGTCTTGTAGAGAGTTTTTGTTGACAAGATTTGATACAACTTCAAAGATGCCAGCTAAATTTTCAGTGTGAGGTTTAGGTAGAGGTTATGGGGACTCCTGTAGTCCATCACCTAGTTGCTTTTGACTCTTCATCAGATAAAAAGTAGTCTTCCACATTAACCATTTCTTCTGTGGCAACTGCATGTATGCCTAGTTGGCCAGGGTTTCTACTTCTGAACATCTCTTGCAACTTTTTATATACGACAAAATTTGGGCAGTCTTTCTGCATATGTGTTTTTTCTTTACATATTCTGCAGCCAGTGTAGTCAGGTCGCATATGATAAGGAATGATT
>CAKOGF010000479.1:0-10030 GCA_933228935.1 Pemphredon lugubris
TTTTACTAAGTTTTCTGTTAAAAAGGTTTTTAAGAAGTAGCACAACCTTTTTCTTTATGATTTAATTTGATTATGTTTATTACCAGATTAGTATTTTCTTTAATAATACCCAATCTTCAATCCTTGGTAGCTTTAGCCCAGTTGTTAACACTGATTAGTACCCTAATTTGATAGTTAGTGTTTTTTGTTTTCTATCTGATTTATAGGTCTTGTTTTTATTTTATTTTCCTATGGTTGATTAATAAATTAATTCTGTACTTTACTTCATACAAATTATTGGGTAGTTTAATTCAGTTGCTACTTTAAACATTGCCTATCTTTCTTTATCTTACAAAAATCAATATTTATGGGCTAAAACCCCTAATTTATAATCATATTTTAAGACTCTTAGGACTTATACAAAGCTCATTGTATTTGAGACCCTCTTTGGTATCCTAGACTTTAATTCTCATTGTAGCTTCTACTCATCAGGTTTACATAATATCCTTCTTGAGTTCATACTGGCTCTCTATAGGAGGGGCTTCATCTCCAATATTTCAAGGGTCTTATCTGCCCTGTCTTTGGATTTCTTGAAGCTCATAAACAGCTTTTTAAAGGATGGCTTGCTAACTTCATCTGACTTGGCAAAGTGGTTGTGCCATTCTTTTAGGGTAAAGGTGGTCTTTTTATCCTCTTTTAAGACAGAATTCACATAGTTTCAGCTGAGTGTGCTCTTTCAAGACCTCTTCTCCTTCCACAAACTTCCCAGTCCACTGATCCTTGAAGAAATACATAGATTCTGTCATAAATCCATGATTGGTCATACTTCATTTATCAACATCTAGAAGCTTCACTGCCTTCAATATGCCATTATTTTTCAGGAAACACATTTCTGGGTATCTTTCAATCATCTGATTGGTAATTCCAGAGGTATCAGAGATATACTTCTTGTAAAAACCTTTGAAGATATTTAGCTTTCTAGGGAAGTCTTGGCGCAAATATAAGTAGCATTCCTGGGTTTCACACCCAAAGACCTCCTGGAATGCCATGAACTGGGTAGCCTCAAAGTTAAGCAGGACTAGCTTGGAGTTCTTGAGTCTCATTAAGCTAACAGGATCCTTGGGAGATCTTCCTACTGATGTGGCCTTGGCTTACTTCTCCTCCAGAGCTATCTTTCTGCATCTCTTGCTTGATGATATTCAGGGCATGCATATAGCTCTCACTATTGGTCCAAATCATGAGGCAGTAGATGAGAGTCACCACTCTCTCCTCTACTTCTTCAGCATGACCAAGAGCTGGTTGAAGATCTTGGGGCAATGGGCAAAGATTGAATCTGATAGTCACACCTCCTGTTTCTTGATCACCTGCAGATTATTTTTTTGCAGAATAGATGATCATTCTCTCCCCAACCTCCTTTGGATCTTCATGTAGCAGAAAGAGGTACTCATCATTGGTATACTTCAGTTGTTCATCAACAACCAGATTTTTTTGCTGTTTTAGAGTTGTTGGTGGTGATGTATTTATCTCTTTTTTTATTGGTAACAAACCTGAAAAGTTGCTGGTAGGTATGGACCATGGATTTCTGGGAGTCATTGAGGTTGGCTAGGGCTTTAGTGGCTATATCAGAGGAGGTCATATTTGACTTGAGAAATTTTTTGTTGATTAGGTATCACTTCAGGAGGCACTTAAATAGGTCTTTGAGGGGGATGAGCACGCTCTTCTGAAAGGGTCTTCAGTGAATCAAACTGGTTGGTCACAACCATTGAGAAATAGCCTTTATGCTCACATTTGAAGTTCTTGATTGCATCCGATCTAAAGATGTTGTTGCTATATAAGTAGTAGCTATTATATACTACAGCAGTCTTTTCTGGGTAGTTAATATGAAGAAGAGATGGCAAGCACATTGGGGACAATAAACTGATTATTCTTGCCACAAAAATTCTTGATCCTATCTGGATTAAATTCAGGAACTTTTTCCTTGATTCATTTTGTCAGGAATGACAATTTGCCAGACCACTCATGCTCCAATAGCTTAGACAAACAGACACCAGTCCACATGTGCTCCAATAGCCTAGACAACCAGACACCAAACCGCCCACATTCTATTAGCATAGACAACCAGATTCCAGACCACCCATGCAATAATGAGATTAAACCATTTCAAATAACAATCATTTTGATACCCAAATCAGGAAGTATCAATGAAGCGCCACCAGCCCTGATGCCCAAAAAAGATCCAATTAGGCTACCTAAAGGAGACAGAAAGACACCAACTACCAGTCTGATAGTTCTGAAGGCCTCCCCTGTGACCAATCAGAGACCCAAGCCTGGGGTCTCTACAGACCACAAGACTGCCCTTGAGAATACAACTCAAGAACAAAAGGAAGCAACCATTTGCCCCAAGAAACCAGCCAATGAATACTGTCCTGCTGTTAGTGCCGCCCACAAAGTTCCACCACCCTCCTGTCCCATGAATCTCTGACACTGGAAAAGAATCCCCTTGGCTGATTAAGAATGTGGCAGTAAGGTCTTATATGAACCCCAGGACCCTACTCCAGACCTCATTGCCATTTCCAAACAAAGGTTATGAGACATTAGGTCTCTCAAATACTGCCATACTTTATTCTTGTAGCTTTTCAGTTTAATCCATACTCTAGTTTACCTGTCACTCTTGCATCCACCCCTCTTATACACCCAGGTACACCTGCCTGTTCCCTGGTACCCTCCAAGCCCTCATCCAAGGCCACCTATAGTGTGATCACCTCTAGATTACATTCTGCCCAAGATCCCACAGCCCAAATTCCTGAACCCACCAGGTATCTCCCTTCTGTCACTCACCAACTAGACATGGAGCCGTCTATCACCCCTAGGCCCATGCTTGTACCTACACTCAATCTTTCACCTGATCCTTCCAGCAAGCTCTTGGTATTGTGTATATTACCCTTACCAGGGTGGTAGGCACTGTTGTGTTGCCTGCCAGCCCCTGGCCCTGGTCAGGGAAGTATCTCTCATATCTCCTTAAGTTAGCTCTAATTGTATGGTAGGCCCTACCCTTCAGTCCAATGTCCCGCCTTATCCCTGAGAATGGCAATCCACCCGCTCACGGTTGGATCCCTGAAAATATTTCAGATAGCCTTCCCTTGCTTGCAAATGAAATTAAGGCTAGTATGGAGCTTTGAGTAGCCTTGAAATACTATTTTCCTTGTTATAGTCAACTTTTTTTATTTAAAAACTTTTTTATTATTCTTAGACTTTCTCTTAGGCTTCTTGAGAATTCTTTTTTGCACTATCTTTCTTTTTCTTATCTTCTTTTGACTTGTAGCTTTTGATGGGAGTTTCACCCCCAAACCTTTTATAAAATAACCTTTATGATGAGCTTCTGGTAATTTTGCTATTAGCTATTCTCCACATGTTTTTTCAGAGCCTATAATAGGCCAGACAAGACTCTCTTCTATATGAATTTGTTGCTTGTAATAAAATGGTTTTTAATTAATAATACAGAAATTTGATCACACTTGTTGAATTAAAAAACCCTGCAGTATCAAGTCAGAAATTGAACCCTGGTATCTATAGATGCAAAATTTTCAATTACTGTCATGCCTACAATTGTAGATTAGTGTATTGTATAGGTTTTTATCTTCTCTTCCTGACGTCACTGGGTTTGCAACATTTCAATTTCCAACGTTGATTTTGGGCCTTGTTTTTTATATATTTTTATTTTATGATGACACACTTGCTGCTGTGATTGAGCGTTTGATTGCCAGTGTTGAAACTCTCTTTTTTTCTACTTTTGAGTAGCTTGAGACGTGTTCTTTGTTTTGTGCCTGTAAATCAGAAGTTTTAACTTCTATTTTACTATATATAAACTACCAAGGAAAGTAGGCTTCCTTAAGCCAAAATTCTTGTATTTCCTTGCTTCAAGTTCTTTCAGTTTTTCCTGTCTTTTCTTTTTTGATATATTTATCTTTTACCTTTAAAGGTTTTCTCAATTCAAATTTTCAGATTAGCCATTTCCTTTAGAGTAAGCCAATAATTTATATTGGTAAGGTTTTTACCATGAACTTAGTCTATGACCATGCTGAGACCTTATTTCCAGCATTGTTTAAATTAAAGAATAGTTTTTACAATTATATGTTTCAGTTTTCTCATGGCAATTATCCTGATATTGATGTTCCTTTTGTAAAAAATAGAAGCTTGATGAATACCTTAGGATATTTAATTACCTTAGGACTTTTGCATTCTATTACTCCTTTTGTTACTCAGTACAAGATCTTAGCTGGTTTACTAAAATTAGGTTTACAGACCATTCCAACCTTTCTGCACTTATTAAACTTAAACCTTAATGTGTTACATGCCTTAGTATATAACCTTGCACCAATATGGGCAAGGCCTTACAATTACTTTCTCTAAGGGAAATAATTTCTAAGAACTATCTTGATCCAGCTAGATTTTAATCTAGAATTTGATATATATGTAACACTCACATCAATTCCAGAATCAATACCAGGACAAAAAATTCCCTAGGCACATGACTGCCTTGATCTACATGGACAAACATAACTCAACATCAAGCTATACAAAGCTTCTTCTACTATTTAATAAATATATCAATATTCTCTCTTAAATATTTCTTAAATAAGTTTATATACTTTCAGGAAGTATATACACAACATAATTTTTCAGACATGTAGTTACCATGAATTAAAGTGATTTAGACTACTTATACTAAAAACCTGTATAATATATGTATTCTTGATCCAATATTTTAATGATTCCAATAAAAACTCAGCTGGTAATTTTTTATAAAGACGTCATTGTCTTATCTTGACATAGTCAAGTTGATTTTAGCACTATAATTAACTTTCTGTTGAACAAAATCTTGGTGCTTTGACTGAAGTTAAGCTTTCTGGTTAAATTAACAATCTGAAGATACCAAGCCTCTAATCTAAGTCACTTAAACCATTTCATATTTTTCATATTTATTATTAGTCTTATTAGATTCTGGGCCTTCATCAAGTCAGTGGTAATATTAAACAAGGGTATTGATATGATACGCTTGAATAAATTGAACTTGAGAAAATTGAAAACAGCCAAATTGAATAATGTAAAGTTGAATCAACAGCCAAATCAAATTACTATTAGGGATGTGAAAATCAAAAATGTCCAAATTGAAATCAGCAAAAACAAAAAATTAGTTATTGTTTTTAAATTATATTATTATTTTATAAAATTGAATTAAAAATTTATATAAATTTAAATAATAAACTTGATTCTAATTGGTATATATTTTATTAATTAGTTGTATGTTATAATGTTTTAAGTTTTAATAAATACAAAAGGATAATTTGAAAAGTAAAATAAAGATAAATAAAAATTTTAATAAAATTTACAATGAAAATAAATATTTATAATTTCTTGAAGGTAGATTATATCAAAACAATGAATTAATTAAAGTGAAATAATAATATGTGACAGAACTAGCTAAAATCAATAAACATTATTTTTACTTGTATATATTAACCAGATAAAATTAATTAAATATAATTTTTATGCTATATATTTTAAATAATATTATTAGTGCTAATTAAGAATTATTAGAGCAATTAATATAACTAAATAAAATATTAATATTTGGGCTTTAGTTCTAATTTATTTGATTATCAATCATTTGATATACATTAAGATTTAATTTTATTTACTTGTTTTTAAAGGGTTCAATTTTCTGGAATTCAATTTTCATATTTTGATTTAATTTCATGAATAAAATAGTATATTAATTCCAAAAATTGATTAACTATGAGCTAATCAAGTTGATTTGCTTGAGGTTTGCTTTTCTGTAATTTGACTTTCCGTTGATATAAAAACATAGTAAAAATTCAACTAAAATTGATTTAATTTTTTTTGGGCTCGAGGCCCAGCAAAAACAAGCGCCCAAATCGAAAATCTTTTGATTTGGGCGCTTTCGTTTGAGTGTTTCACTTTATTCAAGCGTACCATTGAAATATATACATCTCATATATTTTTACTATATCAACTGTTAAACTAAATAAATGAATCAAATTTCCTTAAATGGTATTAATTTAAAGTATAAAGCAAGTTGCTTTGCAGCAAAAATTAACCTTGAAGTTTCTCTTCAGGTACCAGAGTGCTACCCTGGACTATTCTGAACACTAAAATGCCACCTATGATTACATTTTGCAACTATCTAAACCTATTATTGCCTAATGATGTGAGAAAGATTGAGTAAACCTTTTCAATCTTTTTTAGAGTCCCAGTATTATATTCAGATGATTTAAGGATATTTAATTCCTCTGAATAAATACAAACTCATATAAGCATCATCAAAAAGATATTTTTCAACGACAAATTTCCAGCATTCAATTTATTCCAAGCTCTAAATTTGAGTGAATTTAATAGCTTTATCCATGTAAAACTTGGATTGGCTAGGGTAGTCCTAAGTATATCATACTTCCCTCTTTCAAAAAAGATGTTATCTTCTTTACAACCTTCTTTCTTTTTTTCTGTAATAGTTGCCTGTAACTGTTATGGTAAAACACTTAAGTATAAATAGATTTTAATATAAGTGACAGGTACTATTGAGCATTTGTGTAACAAAGCAACCTATGGATGGAAAATGAGAGGTGCATATTTTATTGATTAATAGACTTTCTTTTTAAGCTGAATTTATTGTGGCTTGATCTTAACGTTCAAGGATCATGATTGGGGATAGTGTAGATGATTGTCATGTGATCGAATTATTATTTCAGCAAAGTGGAAGAGGAGCATCATCAAAAAAGGAGTTTGGAGATTTAATCTGTTTCCTCAATACTTGAATCATAATCTTGACCAATGGTAAGCCAATAGACATGATATTTTCTTGGATTGTACCAGCTATTGAAAATGATGGTGTTTTTGATAAAGGATCATAGTTGATAGAACTTTATGACAAACACAAATAGGAAATATTGAGTGGGAATAACTTATCCATAGGCGCTACCTGTTGTACATTAATCTAGCAGCTTCTTTTAAGTTTGGTCCATACAACAGCAAATGTAATTATTAATCTAAAATAAATTTGTCCTGAGCTGAGTTGAAGAAAGATCTTCGATCAGCTGAACTTGACTAGCAGAGCCATAGCATTGCCTCATTAAATAAATTACGAGTTCTTTTAAAAAACAAAATTAAAAGTACTGTAGGATAGATTAGGAGGCTGAAACATATGTTCTTGCAGAAACTTTTGATATGTCAAGGAAAAGCACAGGCATTGATAACATAAAAGAGTGATCCCAGCTGCTAAACCTTTGCAGCGTTGATTGAGAGCTTTTAGGCAAAGTTTAGCTCAAGAAAATTTAGTTTCCAATTTACCAGAAATAGTACTAAAACAAACCTGTCTATGTTGAATTGCAGAGCATCTATAAGATGTAGAAGCAGAGTTTTAGTTAAAAGTCTATACATAAAAGCTTAGAAAGAGTGAGATTGGATGCATTAGGAGCCTACTACCAAGATAAAAAGAGGCATCTATGGCGATTCTAATAAGGATAATTTTTTGGCATGGATTAATGGTGGGGAAAGGCGCACTGAGGACAAATTATTTTAGCGAGTTGAAGTAAAAATGGATATCCAATGAAAAATATGTGCTGTCAAGTTCTTACCGTTTGATTAGTATTTTCCGGAGTATCATCACTTAATGTTAAGTCTATTATATCTTCGGGTGTTTGTTCCCGAGAAGAATCAATAACAATACTATTATGCTCAGGTAATATACTTGATGTAGACAGTAGAGAAGGGATAATCCAAGCGCCATCACCATCTAACAAAACACTCTCAACATCGGGATCAGTGTTCTCCAATATTGAGAGAAAAAACTCGTCGCGGAAAATATCTTTACCAGGATCCATTGAACTTTGACATACGGGACACTCCCATGTCTCCATCTGCTCATTCATTTGAAAAAAAATGTTTCCATCGAAACATTGGGCATGGGTGCAGTGAATAGATCTAAATGGTTGGGAGATGCGGATAAAACCAAGCTTTGATTTTAGTTTGATATTAGATTAGGGCTTACAGGGCACTTGAGAGATAGCTTTACAGTGGTTACCAAATCATCTTCATCCCTGTTTGAAAATACTAGCTTTGTTAAACATAAGATAAATATGCTTACAATTATGTTTAATCTCAGTGGCAGAGAGAGATCTGGTAGCAATAATATCATCAACAAGCATGCTAATGGGTGTAAAAAGGGCTTTCTGGGCTACAAGAAAGAAGGACTGTGCATTGTTAGAAGCAGATTAAACAAAGTAAAAACTTCTTTTGATTCATAAAACAATTCAATACGATTGGTGACTCCTCTGGCAATAACAATAAAAGGGTGTACGTCAGGGGCTCGGGTAGTTCCAGGATACAACTTCTTTCCTCTTAGATTCTAGGCTTTGAATAACACAACAACAAAAATATTACTGCTCTTGTACGCTTCCCGTTGATGTATAAATCACACTTTTCTGGGAACATAACACATAAAGAATCATCACCATCTTTAAAATTTTTGAATTTCTTGGAGTGGGTGCAGAATAGTTTAATTCCAGGAGACAACTTATCACTGCGTGTGCTTAGGCTTTAGTAATGAAAACTTCGAATGTACCTAGTCAAGAATTGGATATCGCTTGCAGTAAGCGGTAATTCAACCACAACAGAGTGCTGTACTGAAGAAGCTAACTTTTAGAAAAATAGTACTTTAGTGATGACAAACCTGGTACTTCTTTAATATTTGATATGGGCTCGAGGATTCTATAAAAAACACTGGGTTTAAATTGTGCTAGCTTCTTGGCTGGGGTTTGGACATGTAATGGAACCTTTGGGATAGGGGGCTGCTTTTGACTGGCTAAAATGTTAATTGTGGCAAAAGGGAGATACTTTTGAAAGAAAACGTTTGCGGTAGGGAAGGTGGGTTGTTTCGCCGAGAAGGGCTGTGACGAATTTTTCTTTGACGAGATCCATGTGAGGTCGCGGATTTATCTCTGCTATTAAACAATTATGAATGTTAGGGGAGGGATTTACGCTGCTTTAAATAAAAATATAAGATGCTTATGTACCTGATAAACGAATAGCTCTTTGTTTGGGTTATAAGCCTACGGAATAAAATTATTCTTTCCTGAAAGGATTCACAAAAAGTGAAATAGCACTCATCAGCAATCCACTCTACAAGATCATCCTTTGAAGACGAATTAAAAAGTTTACACCGCATTTCACGGCACATCGCATGGGCAATTTGAGCCAATCTGGATTTCGGTAGAGGGCGCAGATAACTTCGACTAAATTCCAATGGCTAACCTACATTAACCATGGACCTTTAAAGTACTTACAAAAGGATCTTGAACTCCCGATTTCATGATCTAAAAAAGATATCCGAATTAATTAATTTTTAATTAAATCTTTTACATAAAGGAAGTTTAATTCGAGAAATTTAGCTTTTGTCACGAGCTAAGACAGTAAACTATAAAAAATATTACTCACGATAATTATGAAGAATCAGTGCAGAAGCTCTACTGAGAAAATATATGATAAGTGATAATAGTACTGGTAACACGACAAAAAAGGGGATCTTAATATACGTCAATAAAAAAGTTAAAAGGATCTAGGGACAAACCTAGGGAAAACAGGGGAAAAAGGGTTGGTAAATGACAGCAGCTTGCAACAACAAATTGCACATGACAAGGCAAGAGAAAGTAAATATTAAACAGGTACTTCTTAAAGTTCATTTGGTTTTGCAAATTGGAATTCAAAAGTAAAAAATAAGAGCTTTTTTAGGCAAGGACATATGTTCATTTGGTTATGCAAATCGGAAAATTAAAAGTTAAGATTTAAGTTGACCTACACGTCAAACGATCAAAAAAGTTGATACGTACATTTAAGATAAAAAACAGAAGCAATTCTTGATCTCGCGAACTCAGTGTCACTTGGTCGTTTGCTTGCTTATTTTGCTTCACAGTGCAAAGAAAAAAAAGGTGAACTCTGTTTAAGGTTGTTTTAGTTAAACTCACCAAACTTTAACACC
>CAKOGF010000480.1:0-10021 GCA_933228935.1 Pemphredon lugubris
TAAGCAAATATTTTATTATAAGCAAAAATTAACTATTCAAACCCAAAGTTCATGGCATTGAAGACCCTTCTCAGGTATTCCAACATCTTATTCTTTTTGTAGCCCCTACTGACCAGGTTATACATGGTGTCCTTGATTTCATGCTGGCTCCTATTGAAGGGGGAGGGACTCCATTTTAATATCACTGAGGGTCTTATCTGCCCTGTACTTGGATTTCTTGAGGCCCACAAACAGTTTGCCAAAGAATGGCTTGATAACTTCAACTGACTTGGCAAAGTGATTGTACCACCCTTTCAGGGTAGATGTGGCCTTGGTACCCTCCATCAAGACAGACTCCACCTAGTTCCAGGAGATCTTGTTCTTTCCAGGCCCATACCTCTTCTCCACAAACTTTCTAGTCCAATGATCCTTGATATATTCAATAAATCCTACCAAGAGCTTGCAGTTGGCCACATTACATTCATCCACATCTAGGTGCTTCAATGCCTTCAAGATGCTGCCATGAATGGCCACATCCAGACTCTGTCAATTTTGCCTGAGGTGGGTTCAAATCTAGGGGTAGATTCAAATCTCTTATTTTTTGAATTTGGTGCTCAAAATTATACCCCTCCCATAAAAGGAGCAGTATCAATTTCTGGTTTCAAGTCTGATGTTCAGGATCCCTTTCCACCTATACAAGTGGCGAGTAATTCTTATACCCCACTATATTCTGTGGTAACTACCTACAGTATATATTTCTATTCACTTTTCAATAAAATCTAAGTTCAACATACTCTCTTCCTTTGTGTGTTCTTTTGTACTTCAGCGTGCCCTCCCTAGACGCTACTAGAGGAGTTCACTTATTACAAGTCCAGTAATAGCAGCAACAAGGTAAACGTCCCCTTCTTGCTTCCTCTCTGCTAACCGTTTGGCTTAGTACAAACCCAATCCTACTGTTAGGATTTCTCTGCCATGCCCTCCTTGCCAAGTCCTTGCAAGTGCATGACAAAATGGTGCTCACTACAGGGGCTGCAAGCCCCTTGGTTACCCTGTTCAATACTACTTTTGCTGGTCCTTCTCCTCCAACTATGTTGCCTCGTGAATCCAACTTGCCTGAAGTGACCAGCCCACCTATAGAAGAAGATATCACAGACCCTCCCATTACCTCATATGTCCTTGATTTGACCACTACTTCTCATCTTATGGCCTATCAACTAAACACTCCTAATATAGAGCAAATTATGTCAGTAGCCATTAGACTAGCCCATGAAGGCGCCCTTCCTAGCCTTCAACTTCATGTGGGACATACCAACTATCTTGAGCTGATTATGAGTCATCATCTCCCCCAAGCTTGCCTCTCATTGTATGACACCATCTGCTTGCTAATAACCCAGTTTGTCCACCTGGCTCTTGTTCATCACCAAATGACACTTGGGCTTTGCACACAAGAAATGAACAACCTCCAAGCTGCTTTAACAAACCATTGGGATCAGTTTGTTGCCTATCAACAATGGGCTCATGCCTTATTTTTGCTTATCTCCGACAACCAGCAAGACAACATCTCTGCCCAAACTCGTCTTCTTGCCGCTGTCAATCATATCCAAAACTCTGTACCTGAGTATGTGTGAGAGCGGTTGGAAGAGTTCCACGAGATGCAACAACCCTGGCAGGCCCAGGTGGACTCAACCTTAGACCTACAACAATCTGACTTTGAACAACTAGTAAGTCAGCTAAATGAGTTCCAGATATACACAAGTATGCAGATACAGGAGTTATTTGCTTCACTACAACAAGAAGATGCAAGGCTACAAGACATCATAGACAAGGAACAAGTTGCCTCTAACACCATTGTTCAAGGCTTAAAAGCACAAATTAAAGAATTATCCAAGGCTGCCACGGCTGCCCCTCCAACTCTTCCTCCTGAAAAGTTAGACAGAGAGCAGAAATTGTGGGATGCCATTGAGGAGTTACGCATGAAAACTTTTAGTCAAGGACCTCCACCCCCACTGCCACAACCTGACCCTCAAGTGGCCACGCTAACTACCTGCGTAGAGGAACTGCAACAAGAGCTTGCTGAGCTGCAGGCTTCTTTGACTACTGCCTTGGCTACTCACAAGGCGTCCTCAGCTGGTGGGTGCTGCCCAGGCACAAATAGACAGTCTCATATCCATTGTGCTAATGAGTTGGCTGCCATGGCTAATGAAGTGGATGGTCTCAGGGATGCTCACTCCAACTTAGAAAAAGACTTCCAAGAGCTGAATGAGTTGATTGACTCCATAAATGACCGTTTCTCTCCCTGTCTATCTGTTGGCCCTGCTTTGACTTCCCGTATTGCTGAGTTATTGACAGTGGTTGCAAATCAAGGTTGACATCTTGATACTTTAGATATAAACATATCAGCTACAGCAAATAAGGGTGTCTGTAATTGTGAGGCCCTAGACATCCTAGAAGGAAGTGTTTGTCAGTTATGGTCCCTTCAGCCTCCTGCTGAGTCAGAAGCTGACTCTTCCCCACACATCAATATGGTAGATAGTAACAATAATACTGGGCCAATTCCTGAGGCCCACTTCAAACCCACTTTCAAACAGGTGTTTGATCCTAAAACCTCTACTATAGCTGCGTTCCTTACCATATATGAGACTGCAATGAGAAAAGCCTCTGATGAGGTAAAGAAGGAGCACATCCTGACATGCCTCCACCCTACCTGTCAAAAAGTAGTTGTTCCTGAACTGCTGTCTATCACATCTTGGGAGGATATGAAGCAACTACTAATTGACAAATTTGGAGGAGACCTCAGTCTGGAAGTCAAGAAAGATGCCTTCATGCATATAGCCTTCAAACCAAAAGAAACATTGGCCAAGTTTGCTGATAGATTCTATATGGAGGGTCAACAACTAATCACTAGCAAACAATTGACTGCCCACAAAGCCTATACTGCATGTGCTCAAGCCCTCAAAGTCAACCAGCTCCTTTGCCTCCACTTCAAAGCTCATAAAGCGATGCTTACTTCCATGAAGAGTATTAAGACTCTCCTTCAGGATATGCACCTCACACACTCTGGGACAGTAGTTAGAGAGAGCCGGGCTGCTTCCTCTTCTGGGTCCTCTTCCCATGCTCTGCGCATCTTGACTATGGATGCTCAAAACCAGCCTAAGCACCAAGGGTGTCATAAATGTGGCATAGTTGAACCACTCTTGCGTGTGCATCAATCCCAAGGTTGAGGGGGCTGACCCCAGATCACACGCGGGAAAAGTAATGTCAACCTAGAGGTGGAGACACTCTTGGTTGACACTAACCCTCAGTTTCCCCCCCTTGTCTGTTGTGTTATCAGGGTCTGCGGCTCAGACTCCTCCCATCCTATATCTATTTCATGATATTTCAGACAAATCAGACATTAGTGAATCTGAAGCAGAAGACCAGGAGGCCTATGGCTATTCTGTCTTGGCGGTCCCTGAGACTATTGCAGTCCCTTACAAGTTACGCTCTGGCAAAACAACTACTACCACCAAGCCTTCCCCTGAAGCTAAAAAAGTAGTTGCTTGCCCGTACCTTACTCAAGCCACTAGGGCCCCTGTTCTTGTAGAATCATCAGAGGAAGCTGCCAAAGTAGCTGACGCTGTTTTTCAGAATGTTACTGTTGCTCTCTCCTTACAAACAGTATATAAGAAGTTCCCTGGTTTAAGGTGTATGATCAAGAAATGGGATAAAGAATTGGCTGAAGCACAAGATGTTTTAACAGTCCTTCCTCCCTTTGGGCATACCACAACTTGGATAGAAATATCCATACAGAAAGTTAAGATAAAAGCTGTCCTGGATACAGGATCCCCCATTAATGTTGTCTCGTCTAAGCTAGTCAAGAAGCTCAAATTGGCCCCAGACCTTAACTATCATCAGAATTACGGGACAGCTGGCTTATCCATGACTAGAGCCCTTGGTGCTTACTCTGCCCTGCCTATGAGATTTGGCAAGCTCCTTTTAGCTGCTCCTGCCGTGGTACTTGAGAACAGCAGCTGACTTGCTAAATGGGACCCATTTCTTATGAGAGTACAATGGTATCATCAATCTGAAAGAGGGATACCTCTCTATCCTTGGTTACAAGATCCCACTTATCTTTGAGGAGCCTGATAAACTTCCTGGGAAACACCTAAAAACCTGCTTGTTAGAATACCCATCTGGCATCTTCACTCTGAAGTATTGCACTCATTCTTCCAACATGAAGCGTCCCCCTTCCTCTTGTGATGCTTCTGAAGGTGTACCCCTTTTAGCCACGTCAGCTGTTACAATCCCTCCTGGTTCCCAAGTTATAATGGATTCTCAAATCTCCTATGAGTTGCCTGAACACACCTTCCTAGAGTTGTACTCCCCGTCATCATTAGGCCGTTCAGAACCTCATCTATGCCCTGGCATCCTTGACGTTTCCCACAAGGAGCCCATCCAATTGCTGTTGGCTAACTTAACTCCCCAACTTATTACTGTGGCTAGAGGGCAAGTAGTAGGTCATGGACGTCTTCTCAATGCCACTGACATATTGTTGTTACATCCATTTGGTACCTTCAGTGATTTCAACTTGCCTGAAGAGGAGCCTCACGTGTTATCTCTTTTCACTGCTGAAGACTATCCCCAGCTCTCTCCTGTGCAACAAAAGAAAGTATTGGCTCTGTTAGACCAGTTCTCGGATATCTTTGCTAAAGACAGCTCTGACTATGGATTAGCTAAGGGTGTCATACATCAGATTGATACAGGTGATGCTCCCCCCTTCCGCGCTAAGCCATATTGCCGTAGTAGAGTGGAAGATGCTCAGGTCTCTAAAGAACTCAAACAGTTGCTGGATGCTGGTCTTCTAGCTCCTTCTCAGAGTCCGTGGGCCTCCCCCCTGCTGATTCTTAAGAAAAAAGATGGTGGACACCACATTGTCATGGATTACCGTCACCTAAACTCCTTGACTAAGAAGGATTCTTACCCCCTACCTTGCATTGATGATGCACTCAGGCGTCTTGGTGGGTCTAAGTTCTTCTCTGCTATGGATTTAGCCTCTGGATACTGGCAGGTTGATCTCTCCCCTGAAGACAGACAGAAGGCTGCTCTCATTACCTCAGAAGGATTGTTTGAGCCTACTCACATGCCACAAGAACTTTGTAACACTCCTGCTACTTTTCAAAGAGCCATGGATTCCATCCTCCGTGACCTCAAACTCTCTTGCGTCCTGGTCTACTTAGATGACATAACTGTCTTTAGTGCTACCTTCACCAATCATTTGTCCCACCTCAAGGAAGTTTTCATCAAGATCCGCAAAGCAGGGCTTAAACTTAAACCCTCTAAGTGTGCCTTCTTCAAGGAACGCCTAGAGTTCCTGGGACATGAGGTTACTCAGACAGGCATCAGACCCATGCCAAAGAAAGTGGAGGCCATTGATAGAATGTTACTCCCCACCAATTTACGTGAAGTTCAAGTCTTCCTGGGGATGATGGGTTACTATCAACAGTTTATCCCCAACTTTGCAGATCTTAGTGAACCATTAGTGCAGCTCTTAAGTAATGTTCCTTTTGAGTGGACGCCCAGCCAACAACAGACCTTTGAGAGGTTAAAACAAAAACTCAAAGAGGCCCCTATCCTGGTATATCCTGACTACAACAAGGAGTTCATCCTCTATAATGATGCAAGTGACCTGGCTATTGGAGCCATCCTTGCCCAGCTAGATGATGAGGGTGTTGATCATCCTGTGGCATACACCTCCCGGCTTCTGAAAAAATATGAGAAGAACTACAGCATTACTGAAAAAGAGTGTCTAGCCATCTTATATGCTGTCAAGCAATTATGACATTACATATATGGCACCCACTTCACTGTAGTTACTGATCATGCATCCCTCAAGTTGTTACAGCAGTTAAAAGAACCAGAAGGCCGGTTGGCTAGATGGGCTCTCTGCCTACAAGGGTACAACTTCACGATAATACATTGGCCTGTAATTCAGCATCAGAACGCTGATGGACTATCTCAAATGCCTATCTTAGCCCTCCATCCTGCAGAGGCAGACAGGCTATATGAACTAATTGGCTATCCCTCTGCTTGGGATGGTGAAACAGAAGAGGTACATGTAGCTTTACAAGAGTTATCTCAAGACACCTTGATCCAATATCAACAACTATTCAAGAAAGTCAATCACCAATACTTGCTGTACGTCCGCCCTAGTCTTTGCCTCTCTCTGGTCCTTCAGGCTCACAAAGATACTGGTCATGGTGGTATTGCTAAAACTCACGACTGGCTACAGAAACATTACTATTGGGAGAACCTTTGCTTGCTAATTCCAGATGTACTTGCAAGCTGCCATGACTGCCAGCTCCAACGTCCCCGCACCTCTGCTCATGAGTTCAAATTGGTTCCCCCGCAACACGCCTTTCATACTGTCAGTATAGATGCAGTCAGTCCATTACCTTAATCTCGCTCTGGCTGCAGGTTCATTCTAGTGGCTGTTGACCACTTCAGTAAATGGGTGGAGGCCAGGCCAACTAAGGACATCACTGCAAAGACTACAGCTGCTTTCCTCCTCCAGGACATTTTCTATTGACATGGGTGCCCACAGGTCCTCCTCTTGGATAATGGTTCCAACTTCAATGCTCAACTAGTCACGTCAGTTGTGGAAGCACTAGGATCCCATCAGCCCTTCTCCGCCCCTTATAGTCCTTCAAACAATGGGATGGTTGAAAGGGCTAACTCCTCCTTGGTATCTATCATGCAAAAACTAGCCTACTCTGATGCCGCTAATTGGGACCTGTACTTACCTGCAGCTCTTTTTGCCTATTGCCTCAGTAAGCATTGTGTCACTGGTTTCTCCCCCTTTGCCATGTTATATGGTCAAGAGGCCACTACCCCTTCTCTGTTAGGGGTTCCATTGATTGAAGCTGACTCCTCTGGTGACCCTGAGCAACATGTCAAGTCCTTAGTTAACCGTATCATTGACACCCAAGCTACAGCCTATACTTCTGCCTATAAGACCAAGACGTTAGAACTCACTCCAGATAATGCCAGTAGGCCCCCCTCCCTGAGTTCCAAGTAGGTGGCCATGTACTCTACTATCAACACCGAGTTGGAGGTTGTGCACACAAACTTGACTCCCTATGGATTGGCCCCCTTGAAGTTACCTTCAGAAGAGGTTCTGAGTATACAGTCAAGCTCTTGTCCAGTGGGCGTCCTTTTGCCCACGTCCACACCAAGTTCTTATGCAAGTACATCCCCCCTTAGGACAATCTAGGAGGGAGCAATGTTGTGAATGGCCACATCCAGACTCTGTTGATTTCGCCTGAGGTGGGTTCAAATCTAGGAGTAGATTCAAATCTCTTATCTTTTGAATTTGGTGCTCAAAATTATACCCCTCCCATAAAAGGAGCAGTATCAATTTCTATTTTCAAGTCTGATGTTCAGAATCCCCCTTCCACCTATACAAGTGGCAAGTGATCCTTATACCCCACTATATTCTGTGGTAACTACCTACAGTATATATTTCTATTCACTTTTCAATAAAATCTAAGTTCAACATACTCTCTTCTTTTGTGTGTTCTTTTGTACTTCAGTGCGCCCTCCCTAGACACTACTAGAGGAGTTCACTTATTACAAGTCCAGTAATAGCAGCAACAAGGTAAACGTTTCCTTCTCACTTCCTCTCTTCTAACTGTTTGGATTAGTACAAACCCGATCCTACTGTTAGGATTTCTCCGCCATGCCCTCCTTGCCAAGTCCTTGCAAGTGCATGACAGATGCCATCCTTTTTTAGGAAGCACATTGCTGTGTACCTCCCAACCATCTGCTTAGTCATCCCAGAGGTATCTGAGGTATACTTTTTATAAAACTCCTTGAATGATTTAAGTTTTCTGAGGCCAGCTTGGCAGAGATGGAAGTGAAATATTTGTGTTGTACAACCAAAGACCACTTTGAATGTCATTGACTGGGCAGCCTTCAAGTCAAGCAGGAATATATTGGGATTCTTAAGACGCATTGAACTGATGAAGTCCTTGGGTGGTCTTCCTACTGATGTGGCCTTGGCTTCCTACTCCTTCAGAGCTATCCTTTGCATCTCTTTCTTGATGATCTTCAGGGCACGTACATAGCTCTCACTCTTGGTCCCAATCATGAGGCAGTAGATGAGAGGCACTACTCTCTCCTCTACTTCTACATGGATGCCCCAGAGTTAGTTGAAGATTTTTGGGCAACTGGCAAAGGTTGCATCTGATAGTCACACCTCCTAATCCTTGATTGCCTGCATATTCTTAGTGGTGCAGATGATCATCCTCTCTTCAACCTCCTGTGGATCTTCATTAAGAAGGAGGAGGAGATCATAATTGGCATACTTTAGTTGGTCATCAATGACCAGATCCCTTGCTTTCTCAGGGTTGCTGATGGAGATGGATGCATTTCTTCTCTTTTTAGTAATGAACCTGACAAGCTGCTGGTAGGTATGGGACATGTACTGCTAGGGGTCGTGAGGTTAGCAAGGGCATGGTTGACTATGTTAGAGGAGAACATATTTTATTTGAGGGGGATGTTTTTGATGAGGTACCACTCTAGGAGGCGCTTGAACAGGTCTTTTGGGTGAGGATGGGCATGATCTTCAGGAGGGGTTTTCAGGGATTCAAACTGGTTTGCTACAACTATAGAGGGGTACCCTTTGTGCTCACACTTGAAGTGCTTGATGGCACCTGATCTGAAGATGTTGTTACTGTAGAAGTAGTACCCGTCATATACTACAGCAGGCCTTTCCTGGGAAGTTAAAATGAAGAAGAAGGTGGGAAAATTATTGGGGACAATGAACTTTCCATCCTTTTCACAGAAGTTCTTGACTCTATTTGGTTCAAAGCCAAGAACTTCCTTTCTGATCTTTCTTTTGGGTGGCCTTTCCTTGCTTGCAGTTAAAGTTGAGGCTGATATGGGGCTTTGGGTGGCCTTGAAGGAACTTTTTTCCCCTTGTTCTGATCATCTTTTTTATTTGAAACTTGATCATTCTTGGTGGCTTCCTCTTGGGTGGACTTCTTGGCAGCATCTCCCTTCTTCTTATCTTCCTTTGACTTGTGGCTTTTGATGGGAGTTTCATCCCAGCACTGTTATAGAAGGACCTGTATGAGGATATGCTGGTGGAGTTCTCTGTTAGCCATCCTTCAGAAGCTTGGCTGGTTTCTGGCTTTTGGGTGGTGAAGTCCTTGGTCTTGTTGGCTGCCTTGAATTGCTTCTTGTGAGGCATTGTTGATATAATGATTGATTATGTTTTTGTTGATTTGTTTTTTTATTGATTTGTTTTTTTTCTTTCTTGTTTTTGGTTGGTTTGTGATTGATGTTTATATGGTTACAAGTAAATTTGATAGCGTTTCTTGTTAGCCTTTAACTTTGGTGGTTTCAAGGGTGTTTTGCCTGATATTTTTGGTATTATATTGTAAGTATTCTTAATATTTATCAGAGGGGAGTTTATGGGGGGTTTTATAGTATTTTTCTGGGTCTTTGTTTTATTTTTATTTTAGTTGCATTTATTATCATTTATGAAGTTTATTTGATTATTGAAAAATAATTTCTAAAATATTTTTGAGGGCTATTTTGTGATTGACAGAAAATCAGTCTTATGTTGCAATAGTCTAAAAATTTTTAGGGGTTTAATAGGTTTGAGACTTGGACCAGTTAATTTCTATGGTTTTACAGAAAAACTGGCCCAAAAAAGCCAAAATCATTAAGTTGAGGCCCAAAAACATAGTATTTTGGGCCTTATCATTTATGCTTTCATTAATAAGATATATTATAATTTATGGCAAATATGTATAATAAAATAATAAAAATATTCATTATTTATATTTCCAATAGGAAGCTTTAATATCTTTTCTATATTTAATTTTAAATAAATGTTGAGAATTAAAATAATAAAAATAATAAAATAATAATGTTTTTTATTAGTGAAATTAATAGCAGTTTGATTTTCTTAGGTTTGACAGAAAATCAGTTTGTTTTCAATTGTCATTAAAATCTGTATCATTTTTTAAATTTTCTTTTATTTTTCATATAATAAACT
>CAKOGF010000481.1:0-10021 GCA_933228935.1 Pemphredon lugubris
ATAGTCGATAGTCGATAGTCGATAGTCGATAGTCGATAGTCGATAGTCGATAGTCGATAGTCGATAGTCGATAGTCGATAGTCGATAGTCGATAGTCGATAGTCGATAGTCGATAGTCGATAGTCGATAGTCGATAGTCGATAGTCGATAGTCGATAGTCGATAGTCGATAGTCGATAGTCGATAGTCGATAGTCGATAGTCGATAGTCGATAGTCGATAGTCGATAGTCGATAGTCGATAGTCGATAGTCGATAGTCGATAGTCGATAGTCGATAGTCGATAGTCTATAGTCGATAGTCGATAGTCGATAGTCGATAGTCGATAGTCGATAGTCGATAGTCGATAGTCGATAGTCGATAGTCGATAGTCGATAGTCGAGTCGATAGTCGATAGTCGATAGTCGATAGTCGATAGTCGATAGTCGAGTCGATAGTCGAGTCGAGTCGATAGTCGAGTCGATAGTTGAGTCGATAGTCGAGTGGATATTCGAGTCGATAGTCGAGTCGAGTCGATAGTCGAGTCGATAGTCGAGTCGAGTCGATAGTCGAGTCGATAGTCGAGTCGAGTCGATAGTCGAGTCGAGTCGATAGTCGAGTCGATAGTCGAGTCGATAGTCGAGTCGAGTCGATAGTCGAGTCGATAGTCGAGTCGAGTCGATAGTCGAGTCGATAGTCGAGTCCAGTCGATAGTCGAGTCGAGTCGATAGTCGAGTCGATAGTCGAGTCGAGTCGATAGTCGAGTCGATAGTCGAGTCGATAGTCGAGTCGATAGTCGATAGTCGAATCGATAGTCGAGTCGATAGTCGAGTCGATAGTTGAGTCGATAGTCGAGTCGATAGTCGAGTCGATAGTCGAGTCGAGTCGATAGTCGAGTCGAGTCGATAGTCGAGTCGAGTCGATAGTCGAGTCGAGTCGATAGTCGAGTCGAGTCGATAGTCGAGTCGATAGTCGATAGTCGATAGTCGGTAGTCGATAGTCGATAGTCGATAGTCGATAGTCGATAGTCGATAGTCGATAGTCGATAGTCGATAGTCGATAGTCGATAGTCGATAGTCGATAGTCGATAGTCGATAGTCGATAGTCGATAGTCGATAGTTGAGTCGATAGTCGAGTCGAGTCGATAGTCGAGTCGAGTCGATAGTCGAGTCGATAGTCGAGTCGATAGTCGAGTCGATAGTCGATAGTCGAATCGATAGTCGAGTCGATAGTCGAGTCGATAGTCGAGTCGATAGTCGAGTCGATAGTCGAGTCGATAGTCGAGTCGATAGTCGAGTCGATAGTCGATAGTCGATAGTCGATAGTCGATAGTCGATAGTCGATAGTCGATAGTCGATAGTCGATAGTCGATAGTCGATAGTCGATAGTCGATAGTCGATAGTCGATAGTCGATAGTCGATAGTCGATAGTCGATAGTCGATAGTCGATAGTCGATAGTCGATAGTCGATAGTCGATAGTCGATAGTCGATAGTCGATAGTCGATAGTCGATAGTCGATAGTCGATAGTCGAGTCGATAGTCGATAGTCGATAGTCGATAGTCGATAGTCGATAGTCGAGTCGATAGTCGATAGTCGATAGTCGATAGTCGATAGTCGATAGTCGATAGTCGATAGTCGATAGTCGAGTCGATAGTCGATAGTCGATAGTCGATAGTCGATAGTCGATAGTCGATAGTCGATAGTCGATAGTCGATAGTCGTGTCGAGTCGATAGACGAGTCGATAGTCCAGTCGAGTCGATAGTCGAGTCGATAGTCGAGTCGAGTCGATAGTCGAGTCGATAGTCGAGTCGATAGTCGAGTCGAGTCGATAGTCGAGTCGATAGTCGAGTCGAGTCGATAGTCGAGTCGATAGTCGAGTCCATAGTCGAGTCGAGTCGATAGTCGAGTCGATAGTCGAGTCGAGTCGATAGTCGAGTCGATAGTCGAGTCGAGTCGATAGTCGAGTCGATAGTCGAGTCGAGTCGAGTCGATAGTCGAGTCGATAGTCGAGTCGAGTCGATAGTCGAGTCGATAGTCGAGTCGAGTCGATAGTCGAGTCGAGTCGATAGTCGAGTCGATAGTCGAGTCGATAGTCGAGTCGATAGTCGATAGTCGATAGTCGATAGTCGATAGTCGATAGTCGATAGTCGATATCGATAGTCGATAGTCGATAGTCGATAGTCGATAGTCGATAGTCGATAGTCGATAGTCGATAGTCGATAGTCGATAGTCGATAGTCGATAGTCGATAGTCGATAGTCGATAGTCGATAGTCGATAGTCGATAGTCGATAGTCGATAGTCGATAGTCGATAGTCGATAGTCGATAGTCGATAGTCGATAGTCGATAGTCGATAGTCGATAGTCGATAGTCGATAGTCGATAGTCGATAGTCGATAGTCGATAGTCGATAGTCGATAGTCGATAGTCGATAGTCGATAGTCGATAGTCGATAGTCGATAGTCGATAGTCGATAGTCGATAGTCGATAGTCGATAGTCGATAGTCGATAGTCGATAGTCGATAGTCGATAGTCGATAGTCGATAGTCGATAGTCGATAGTCGATAGTCGATAGTCGATAGTCGATAGTCGATAGTCGATAGTCGATAGTCGATAGTCGATAGTCGATAGTCGATAGTCGATAGTCGATAGTCGATAGTCGATAGTCGATAGTCGATAGTCGATAGTCGATAGTCGATAGTCGATAGTCGATAGTCGATAGTCGATAGTCGATAGTCGATAGTCGATAGTCGATAGTCGATAGTCGATAGTCGATAGTCGATAGTCGATAGTCGATAGTCGATAGTCGATAGTCGATAGTCGATAGTCGATAGTCGATAGTCGATAGTCGATAGTCGATAGTCGATAGTCGATAGTCGATAGTCGATAGTCGATAGTCGATAGTCGATAGTCGATAGTCGATAGTCGATAGTCGATAGTCGATAGTCGATAGTCGATAGTCGATAGTCGATAGTCGATAGTCGATAGTCGATAGTCGATAGTCGATTGTCGATAGTCGAGTCGATAGTCGATAGTCGATAGTCGATAGTCGATAGTCGATAGTCGATAGTCGAGTCGATAGTCGATAGTCGATAGTCGATAGTCGATAGTCGATAGTCGAGTCGATAGTCGATAGTCGATAGTCGATAGTCGATAGTCGATAGTCGATAGTCGATAGTCGAGTCGATAGTCGATAGTCGATAGTCGATAGTCGATAGTCGATAGTCGATAGTCGATAGTCGATAGTCGATAGTCGAGTCGAGTCGATAGTCGAGTCGAGTCGATAGTCGAGTCGATAGTCGAGTCGAGTTGATAGACGAGTCGATAGTCCAGTCGAGTCGATAGTCGAGTCGATAGTCGAGTCGAGTGGATAGTCGAGTCGATAGTCGAGTCGATAGTCGAGTCGATAGTCGAGTCGATAGTCGAGTCGATAGTCGAGTCGAGTCGATAGTCGAGTCGATAGTCGAGTCGAGTCGATAGTCGAGTCGATAGTCGAGTCGATAGTCGAGTCGAGTCAAGTCGATAGTCGAGTCGATAGTCGAGTCGAGTCGATAGTCGAGTCGAGTCGATAGTCGAGTCGAGTCGATAGTCGAGTCGATAGTCGATTCGATAGTCGAGTCGATAGTCGAGT
Source organism: Pemphredon lugubris (assembly GCA_933228935.1). NCBI lineage: Eukaryota > Metazoa > Arthropoda > Insecta > Hymenoptera > Crabronidae > Pemphredon > Pemphredon lugubris. The sequence goes on from CAKOGF010000481.1 coordinate 3,608, forward strand.
CGATAGTCGAGTCGATAGTCGAGTCGAGTCGATAGTCGAGTCGAGTCGATAGTCGAGTCGATAGTCGAGTCGAGTCGATAGTCGAGTCGATAGTCGAGTCGAGTCGATAGTCGAGTCGATAGTCGAGTAGAGTCGATAGTCGAGTCGATAGTCGAGTCGAGTCGATAGTCGAGTCGATAGTCGAGTCGAGTCGATAGTCGAGTCGATAGTCGAGTCGATAGTCGAGTCGATAGTCGAGTCGAGTCGATAGTCGAGTCGATAGTCGAGTCGAGTCGATAGTCGAGTCGATAGTCGAGTCGATAGTCGAGTCGATAGTCGAGTCGAGTCGATAGTCGAGTCGATAGTCGAGTCGAGTCGATAGTCGAGTCGAGTCGATAGTCGAGTCGAGTCGATAGTCGAGTCGATAGTCGAGTCGAGTCGATAGTCGAGTCGATAGTCGAGTCGAGTCGATAGTCGAGTCGATAGTCGAGTCGAGTCGATAGTCGAGTCGATAGTCGAGTCGAGTCGATAGTCGAGTCGATAGTCGAGTCGAGTCGATAGTCGAGTCGAGTCGATAGTCGAGTCGAGTCGATAGTCGAGTCGATAGTCGAGTCGATAGTCGAGTCGAATGTCGAGTCGAGTCGATAGTCGAGTCGATAGTGGAGTCGAGTCGATAGTCGAGTCGATAGTCGAGTCGATAGTCGAGTCGATAGTCGAGTCGAGTCGATAGTCGAGTCGATAGTCGAGTCGAGTCGAGTCGATAGTCGAGTCGATAGTCGAGTCGATAGTCGAGTCGAGTCGAGTCGATAGTCGAGTCGATAGTCGAGTCGAGTCGATAGTCGAGTCGATAGTCGAGTCGAGTCGATAGTCGAGTCGATAGTCGAGTCGATAGTCGAGTCGATAGTCGATAGTCGATAGTCGATAGTCGATAGTCGATAGTCGATAGTCGATAGTCGATAGTCGATAGTCGATAGTCGATAGTCGATAGTCGATAGTCGATAGTCGATAGTCGATAGTCGATAGTCGATAGTCGATAGTCGATAGTCGATAGTCGATAGTCGATAGTCGATAGTCGATAGTCGATAGTCGATAGTCGATAGTCGATAGTCGATAGTCGATAGTCGATAGTCGATAGTCGATAGTCGATAGTCGATAGTCGATAGTCGATAGTCGATAGTCGATAGTCGATAGTCGATAGTCGATAGTCGATAGTCGATAGTCGATAGTCGATAGTCGATAGTCGATAGTCGATAGTCGATAGTCGATAGTCGATAGTCGATAGTCGATAGTCGATAGTCGATAGTCGATAGTCGATAGTCGATAGTCGATAGTCGATAGTCGATAGTCGATAGTCGATAGTCGATAGTCGATAGTCGATAGTCTATAGTCGATAGTCGATAGTCGATAGTCGATAGTCGATAGTCGATAGTCGATAGTCGATAGTCGATAGTCGATAGTCGATAGTCGAGTCGATAGTCGATAGTCGATAGTCGATAGTCGATAGTCGATAGTCGAGTCGATAGTCGAGTCGAGTCGATAGTCGAGTCGATAGTTGAGTCGATAGTCGATAGTCGATAGTCGATAGTCGAGTCGATAGTCGAGTCGAGTCGATAGTCGAGTCGATAGTTGAGTCGATAGTCGAGTGGATATTCGGGTCGATAGTCGAGTCGAGTCGATAGTCGAGTCGATAGTCGAGTCGAGTCGATAGTCGAGTCGATAGTCGAGTCGAGTCGATAGTCGAGTCGAGTCGATAGTCGAGTCGATAGTCGAGTCGAGTCGATAGTCGAGTCGATAGTCGAGTCGATAGTCGAGTCGATAGTCGAGTCGATAGTCGAGTCGATAGTCGAGTCGATAGTGGAGTCGATAGTCGAGTCGATAGTCGAGTCGATAGTCGAGTCGAGTCGATAGTCGAGTCGATAGTCGAGTCCAGTCGAGTCGATAGTCGATAGTCGAATCGATAGTCGAGTCGATAGTCGAGTCGATAGTTGAGTCGATAGTCGAGTCGATAGTCGAGTCGATAGTCGAGTCGAGTCGATAGTCGAGTCGAGTCGATAGTCGAGTCGAGTCGATAGTCGAGTCGAGTCGATAGTCGAGTCGAGTCGATAGTCGAGTCGAGTCGATAGTCGAGTCGATAGTCGAGTAGAGTCGATAGTCGAGTCGATAGTCGAGTCGAGTCGATAGTCGAGTCGATAGTCGAGTCGAGTCGATAGTCGAGTCGATAGTCGAGTCGATAGTCGAGTCGATAGTCGAGTCGAGTCGATAGTCGAGTCGATAGTCGAGTCGAGTCGATAGTCGAGTCGATAGTCGAGTCGATAGTCGAGTCGATAGTCGAGTCGAGTCGATAGTCGAGTCGATAGTCGAGTCGAGTCGATAGTCGAGTCGAGTCGATAGTCGAGTCGATAGTCGAGTCGATAGTCGAGTCGAGTCGATAGTCGAGTCGATAGTCGAGTCGAGTCGATAGTCGAGTCGATAGTCGAGTCGAGTCGATAGTCGAGTCGATAGTCGAGTCGAGTCGATAGTCGAGTCGAGTCGATAGTCGAGTCGATAGTCGAGTCGAGTCGATAGTCGAGTCGAGTCGATAGTCGAGTCGAGTCGATAGTCGAGTCGATAGTCGAGTCGAGTCGATAGTCGAGTCGATAGTCGAGTCGATAGTCGAGTCGAGTCAAGTCGATAGTCGAGTCGATAGTCGAGTCGAGTCGATAGTCGAGTCGAGTCGATAGTCGAGTCGAGTCGATAGTCGAGTCGATAGTCGATTCTAGAGTCGAGTCGATAGTCGAGTCGATAGTCGAGTCGATAGTCGAGTCGAGTCGATAGTCGAGTCGAGTCGATAGTCGAGTCGATAGTCGAGTCGAGTCGATAGTCGAGTCGATAGTCGAGTCGAGTCGATAGTCGAGTCGATAGTCGAGTAGAGTCGATAGTCGAGTCGATAGTCGAGTCGAGTCGATAGTCGAGTCGATAGTCGAGTCGAGTCGATAGTCGAGTCGATAGTCGAGTCGATAGTCGAGTCGATAGTCGAGTCGAGTCGATAGTCGAGTCGATAGTCGAGTCGAGTCGATAGTCGAGTCGATAGTCGAGTCGATAGTCGAGTCGATAGTCGAGTCGAGTCGATAGTCGAGTCGATAGTCGAGTCGAGTCGATAGTCGAGTCGAGTCGATAGTCGAGTCGAGTCGATAGTCGAGTCGATAGTCGAGTCGAGTCGATAGTCGAGTCGATAGTCGAGTCGAGTCGATAGTCGAGTCGATAGTCGAGTCGAGTCGATAGTCGAGTCGATAGTCGAGTCGAGTCGATAGTCGAGTCGAGTCGATAGTCGAGTCGAGTCGATAGTCGAGTCGATAGTCGAGTCGATAGTCGAGTCGAGTCGATAGTCGAGTCGATAGTGGAGTCGAGTCGATAGTCGAGTCGATAGTCGAGTCGATAGTCGAGTCGATAGTCGAGTCGAGTCGATAGTCGAGTCGATAGTCGAGTCGAGTCGAGTCGATAGTCGAGTCGATAGTCGAGTCGATAGTCGAGTCGAGTCGAGTCGATAGTCGAGTCGATAGTCGAGTCGAGTCGATAGTCGAGTCGATAGTCGAGTCGAGTCGATAGTCGAGTCGATAGTCGAGTCGATAGTCGAGTCGATAGTCGAGTCGATAGTCGAGTCGATAGTCGATAGTCGATAGTCGATAGTCGATAGTCGATAGTCGATAGTCGATAGTCGATAGTCGATAGTCGATAGTCGATAGTCGATAGTCGATAGTCGATAGTCGATAGTCGATAGTCGATAGTCGATAGTCGATAGTCGATAGTCGATAGTCGATAGTCGATAGTCGATAGTCGATAGTCGATAGTCGATAGTCGATAGTCGATAGTCGATAGTCGATAGTCGATAGTCGATAGTCGATAGTCGATAGTCGATAGTCGATAGTCGATAGTCGATAGTCGATAGTCGATAGTCGATAGTCGATAGTCGATAGTCGATAGTCGATAGTCGATAGTCGATAGTCGATAGTCGATAGTCGATAGTCGATAGTCGATAGTCGATAGTCGATAGTCGATAGTCGATAGTCGATAGTCGATAGTCGATAGTCGATAGTCGATAGTCGATAGTCGATAGTCGATAGTCGATAGTCGATAGTCGATAGTCGATAGTCGATAGTCGATAGTCGATAGTCGATAGTCGATAGTCGATAGTCGATAGTCGATAGTCGATAGTCGAGTCGATAGTCGATAGTCGATAGTCGATAGTCGATAGTCGATAGTCGAGTCGATAGTCGAGTCGAGTCGATAGTCGAGTCGATAGTTGAGTCGATAGTCGATAGTCGATAGTCGATAGTCGAGTCGATAGTCGAGTCGAGTCGATAGTCGAGTCGATAGTTGAGTCGATAGTCGAGTGGATATTCGGGTCGATAGTCGAGTCGAGTCGATAGTCGAGTCGATAGTCGAGTCGAGTCGATAGTCGAGTCGATAGTCGAGTCGAGTCGATAGTCGAGTCGAGTCGATAGTCGAGTCGATAGTCGAGTCGAGTCGAGAGTCGAGTCGATAGTCGAGTCGATAGTCGAGTCGATAGTCGAGTCGATAGTCGAGTCGATAGTCGAGTCGATAGTGGAGTCGATAGTCGAGTCGATAGTCGAGTCGATAGTCGAGTCGAGTCGATAGTCGAGTCGATAGTCGAGTCCAGTCGAGTCGATAGTCGATAGTCGAATCGATAGTCGAGTCGATAGTCGAGTCGATAGTTGAGTCGATAGTCGAGTCGATAGTCGAGTCGATAGTCGAGTCGAGTCGAGTCGATAGTCGAGTCGATAGTCGAGTCGAGTCGATAGTCGAGTCGAGTCGATAGTCGAGTCGAGTCGATAGTCGAGTCGAGTCGATAGTCGAGTCGAGTCGATAGTCGAGTCGAGTCGATAGTCGAGTCGAGTCGATAGTCGAGTCGATAGTCGAGTAGAGTCGATAGTCGAGTCGATAGTCGAGTCGAGTCGATAGTCGAGTCGATAGTCGAGTCGAGTCGATAGTCGAGTCGATAGTCGAGTCGATAGTCGAGTCGATAGTCGAGTCGAGTCGATAGTCGAGTCGATAGTCGAGTCGAGTCGATAGTCGAGTCGATAGTCGAGTCGATAGTCGAGTCGATAGTCGAGTCGAGTCGATAGTCGAGTCGATAGTCGAGTCGAGTCGATAGTCGAGTCGAGTCGATAGTCGAGTCGATAGTCGAGTCGATAGTCGAGTCGAGTCGATAGTCGAGTCGATAGTCGAGTCGAGTCGATAGTCGAGTCGATAGTCGAGTCGAGTCGATAGTCGAGTCGATAGTCGAGTCGAGTCGATAGTCGAGTCGAGTCGATAGTCGAGTCGATAGTCGAGTCGAGTCGATAGTCGAGTCGAGTCGATAGTCGAGTCGAGTCGATAGTCGAGTCGATAGTCGAGTCGATAGTCGAGTCGAGTCGATAGTCGAGTCGATAGTGGAGTCGAGTCGATAGTCGAGTCGATAGTCGAGTCGATAGTCGAGTCGATAGTCGAGTCGAGTCGATAGTCGAGTCGATAGTCGAGTCGAGTCGAGTCGATAGTCGAGTCGATAGTCGAGTCGATAGTCGAGTCGAGTCGAGTCGATAGTCGAGTCGATAGTCGAGTCGAGTCGATAGTCGAGTCGATAGTCGAGTCGAGTCGATAGTCGAGTCGATAGTCGAGTCGATAGTCGAGTCGATAGTCGAGTCGATAGTCGAGTCGATAGTCGATAGTCGATAGTCGATAGTCGATAGTCGATAGTCGATAGTCGATAGTCGATAGTCGATAGTCGATAGTCGATAGTCGATAGTCGATAGTCGATAGTCGATAGTCGATAGTCGATAGTCGATAGTCGATAGTCGATAGTCGATAGTCGATAGTCGATAGTCGATAGTCGATAGTCGATAGTCGATAGTCGATAGTCGATAGTCGATAGTCGATAGTCGATAGTCGATAGTCGATAGTCGATAGTCGATAGTCGATAGTCGATAGTCGATAGTCGATAGTCGATAGTCGATAGTCGATAGTCGATAGTCGATAGTCGATAGTCGATAGTCGATAGTCGATAGTCGATAGTCGATAGTCGATAGTCGATAGTCGATAGTCGATAGTCGATAGTCGATAGTCTATAGTCGATAGTCGATAGTCGATAGTCGATAGTCGATAGTCGATAGTCGATAGTCGATAGTCGATAGTCGATAGTCGATAGTCGAGTCGATAGTCGATAGTCGATAGTCGATAGTCGATAGTCGATAGTCGAGTCGATAGTCGAGTCGAGTCGATAGTCGAGTCGATAGTTGAGTCGATAGTCGATAGTCGATAGTCGATAGTCGAGTCGATAGTCGAGTCGAGTCGATAGTCGAGTCGATAGTTGAGTCGATAGTCGAGTGGATATTCGGGTCGATAGTCGAGTCGAGTCGATAGTCGAGTCGATAGTCGAGTCGAGTCGATAGTCGAGTCGAT
>CAKOGF010000482.1:0-10011 GCA_933228935.1 Pemphredon lugubris
AATTGGAGACAAGAAGGAACCAAGGACATGAAACATATACCCCGGAGTGAGATTCTGATTGGTTGAAAGGCCAGCAAGGTGAATCTGAGTGGTATGCTGCCCCATGCTGAACCGAGCTTAAATATTGGCTTCTTTGTCCCGCCAGACTTCACCTTGGAGAGCTTCTGTTCCATATCCAACTTCGTGACTTTCTTGCTAGCGAATTACCCCGCATATTGTAAGTGTCTTCATTTCAAGAGTTTACGCCTTTTGCCGACACTTCTTTATTTCGATAAGGTGATTACCTTTAATTACGCTTTCGTTTAAAAGTATTAAAACGCCATTGAACCTCAAAGCCAAACTTTTGATATCTTTTCTATTGTTTGTTTTATAGGGTAGCTTCCTATTCTCAATAGAGAAGCATATTTCTTGAGTGGCATATTAACTAATACTTCTCAGAAAACGTGCTGAATTGAGATATCCTCAGAACGAATAAAATCCGGAACGCATCCTTGTAAGGCTTTCTTTAAGCTAAATGACTAACTTGCCTAGACTGTCATTCGTCTTGTTTAGTCCTGAAAATAAGATCTTATTAATTGCCGGTAATTAGCCGTCTTATTCTCCAACTCCTCGATCAACACTATAGATTTCTTGTTTATCCTTATTTCTTTTGCCTAGTGTAACGAGTGGGCCCACACTTAGACCTGTAGTTTCATCATCTAATACATTCTACTTTTATTTGACGTCTTTTGTCGGGCTCTTCAACCCATGCAGATAGGTAGTTCGAGATGGAAATTGAAATCGCCAACGCTTTCGACTTAATTCTACGCATGATTAATGCTCCTACTTTGCTGACTGAATCTCAGATTTCTGCTTGGAAATCGGTTTTTGTCGGCGAACTTACAAAGAGGTTTTCGGACCACTGGCTCCCCGAATCCCCCTTTCAAGGGAATGCCTATCGGTCACTTACAGTTCTGAACGGGGAAGTGGATCCTGTTCTCCTTGAAACTTGCCAGCTTGCAGGAATTCCCACCAACATCTTGAAGAATTCATTGCCTAAAGAACTAGTGATCTGGGTTGACCCTTATGTAGTTTCATATCGCACGGGCGACCAGAGCCCAGTCATTAGTTTCTGGGAGGACCGGTCGCGCGGAAAGCTTGCCCTAATCATGCAGCAACGTGCTGCTAACACAGTCAAGGTCACCCTCCGCACACCTTCCCCATAGTCTATGCAGGGTGCTTTCATTGCAGGCACCTTGAGGTATATATTTGATTTTTTTGATCTGATAATTGGCTAGCAGTGCACTTCCCCGTTCTTTATGTATTTCTGGCTATCCCCGTTTATCATGTCTGGCCTTGGCACCCCTTTCCCTATTTTTTACTCCCTAGCCTTTGTACCCAGAGCCTTTTTTCTAACTATTTTTCCTAAAAGGAACGGGAATTAAATCCCTAAAACAGTCTATCTGGCCTTGATAAGTATTTAACAAATTTTTGCAGTAGTAACCTTTAAAGACATTTTTTTCACAACCTAAGCTTTAGATAAAGCTTGCTGCTTGTTATCTTTTTAAGCGACAGTAATTGGATGTAGTCTTGGATTTACATCAACAGTGATGTAATTTTCTCTTTCACCTTTCTTAATCCCCCAATAAATTAAAACTTAAATGTTTGAGTATGGGGCTGTCTACCTCCATGGATTCAAATAGATCTTACAATTTTCCCATCTACAGTCACTGATATGTGACTGCCGTTTTTGGTACCCATTTCAATTCCGGTGCGGCTATTTTCATGAACCAAAGCCCGATGTTATGACATCATTCTCGAAATTTAGAAATAGCAACTACATTCAAAAATACTGGGATTGTCATGAAAATTCTAGAATTTCGGTTCCTAAGATAAAAAGGGTACCACTTTTTCATATGAGCAACACTATCTATTAAACCATGCATCCACAAATTAGACAGGTTGTTAAGTAATCAAATCGGTGGGACACATCATCTCGAAAACGCCATCTTGAAAGATGCCATCTCAAATTATTTTTGGAATAGGGTTGGAATTCCAAAAATCAGAAATAAAAAAGCTTAATTGAAACTATTTAATAGTTATTTTTTGTTAATGGTTTCAATTATGCCATCTCAAAAAATGCTATTACAAAAACGGCATCTTGAATTAAACTAAAATGTGGCTTATCAAAATAAGCAGGATTTACTATAAACTTACTTAGTAATTTCCTAAAAAATGGCATCTCAAAAAATGCCATCTAGAAAGACGGCATCAAGAATTTATTAATAATACAACTTTTTGGGATAAATCTGAGCCTGTTCCCTGATGTATGGGAATAATGTGTGGTAGCAATCCAGAATTCCACCTTTAATTAAATCCAAATAAGTGTCATTCTGATAGTATTATCCCTGTTGTGATGCGCAGAGTCTTCCTCTCCCACCAAGATGTGTCCTGGGTCAATGCCAGATGCCGACCTGGTTGGGGTTCTCTCTAAAAGACGGGCAAGTTCTGCAACAGTGTCATTATGTAGGCTTTGCAAGACTGAGAACTCCTCCAGTAGTTTCCCACAGAACATTCTCACCTCTGCCCCATTTACCATTACTTCTCCCACAGACACTCCCGTGGGGGGATTATACAGTTCATGGAAGAGAGACTCAAATTCCTCATGGAGAAAAGTCCGACCTCTTGGCGTCATGGTCAGTCCCCTAGTCAATCTTGGCCATTCATCTACCAGGGCCTGACTATGTTGGAAATTTCTGATCATCTGACGGTACTCCTCCTCTTGGCCCTTCATGGGGTAGTATGGTCCCTTTTTCTCGTTCATTTCCTTTCACACGTTTATATGTCTTAAGGGTCGAAACAATTCTTTATTATATTAGAACAGAGGGAAGATCCCTTTAGAAACCCTCTGTTCTTGTGATCCTGGCGTCTTCTTGGGAGGCTCCTGGGGGGCCTGGTATTGATTTCCTAGGGGAAAGTTTTCTTGGTACTGGTGAAGTATAACCTTTGTGGGTCTTAGCGTGACCTCTTTTGTCTTGGGTCCTTAGCTTGGATCCCTTATAGTCTTGGGTTGGCCTCCATTTTATAACCTTCTCATTTCAGTAGTCTAGCCTTTTTCTTGTCTTCACATGCCAAGGCTTAACCTATGGTCTTCTCCAAAGGTCCCAGACCCTGTCCCATGGTTGGAATCACTGGTCAAGTCTCATTCAAAGGCTTAAACCATTGTTTTCCACCTGTTTTCCTATAATTTTAGCTTCTTATTTTACCTTTTAATAAAGCCTAAAGCATCTATCTTATGCTCTAACCCTTCTTTAAGCTTTCTTCTTAAGGGTCCAATCATCTTCCATTAATGGCTTAAGCCTGAAATCCGGCCAATCAGGCCCCAGAACAGCCCTAGAAAGGTTCCGGATCATCCTGGCGAGTTTATCCAAACTCCGGATAGTTCGTTTAACGCTTCTCGATTAATTTGTTCCCTATGTTTTTCCCCGTTTCATGGTTTCTCCGGGTTTTGGATCGTCTCGAAAGGTTTTGCCGTGACTCGATTTGCAATTTCCTTATGTTTTCCCAGAACGATCCGCCCAAACGTTTCCCTGAGCTCGCCTCTCGCCTTTTCAGACATTCCAGCCCCCTCCGGAGAAATTGCAAGGCCTCTCAAAAGGTTTCTCCGAGCCTGATAGTGTTTGAAAAACATAGAAACCTCTATGTTTTCCCCTTTATTTGGTATAACATTTGGCTCTATTTTCCAATGTTATACTTCCTAACAAACCTCCTTGAGATGCTCTCATGCCAGACCATCAATAACTCTTTTTATTGATATAATAGGAAGAAAAACCCTAGTTTTTCCCTATCTTCCACCTTCTTGGTTCCTTTCCCAAAACACCAGTAACACATCTCCAGAATGCCCTTTTACTGGATCATTAACAAACCTTTGCCAATGATATAGACCTTGGAAGAACTCCTAGTTCTTCTCCTGTTCCAGAAATATTGGTTTTTTCCCCCCCAATTATTTCTACTCCTAGCAGTCAGCCACTACACATTTCCCCCTGCTAAGTCGCCACAAATGGTTAGTTTGGGCTTTGAGTATTGCAAAGAAACCACCTTTACTTCCTGAACACCTTCAACACATCAGGTTTGCATGCTGCTAATTCTCTCTATAGCTGCCCTAATGGTGGCTTCAGGCACCTCATATTGGCTCACTGGCTGCAAGACATTCTCACTACCACCCAATTGAGTAGAGAACCCTGTCACCTTTCAATCCAATACCAAAAGTTAACATGATCCTTATCCTTTATTTCTTAGGCCAAAAATAGTCCCCTGCCTGCTTAGTCTCATCTTCCTCCAGTCATCACACCTGTATAATATAGCTATTAAAAAAGAAGCACATTTAGTATACTATATTTATATCTTATCTTTGGCAGCCCTTTAAAAGAGGCACATCCAAAATAATATTTTTTACTAATGGTTTTATATAGTAAAGTGGCTAATTATGCCATCACAATAAACGTCATCTTGAAACTCATCAGGATTCTAAGCACCCAATAGTTTTAACACACACAATGTGTCTATGTAGAATAACCTGTTTTTAAATATGGCGTCATAGTACGCCATCTAGAATACCCCATCTCAAATTGGTTGATTTCACTTTTCAATTCTGAAGTTACCACCAATTTTCATCTATAGTAAAAAATGTAAGGAATTTTCTGAAACTTGGCATATATATACAAAAAGCCCTCCTCTAAACAGCTGGGTACTTTTTAGCCTTAGTTTTATAAGTTAGTATAAGAGATATTGAAGATTTGTACTTTGGGCCGGTTGAGATAGCTCCACCATGGATATATTAAATTAAAATAAAAATATACAAAATCCTTATGTTTTTGGCACACGCCATCTAGAAAACGGCATCTCAAAAATGCCATCTAGAAACACAAATGCGGCTAAAAAACATAAGTTTTGCATACTTTTGCTTATAGCAAAAAAAATATTAATTACAAATTAAAAAGCATTCAAATTTTAATATATAAAAATTTGAAGCTTTCTCTACAATAATATGTAAAAATATTATATATTTGTATAATAAAAACTAGATTTTTTTATTTGAAATTAGACCCCAAATCACATGAATTTTAGTACTAATTCCACTTTAGATGCCTCCCAAGTCAACCAAGAAAGCCAACCCCAAGGCCTCCAAGGGCAAGTCCACTCCCACCAAGGCCAGAAAGACTAAGGCTACCCCCCAAGCAGCCCACTAAGAGAAAGACACCCTCTAAGGCTCCCACTTCATCTCCTGAGTAGCATAGAGAGAGCTCTACTTCTCCCCACTCCCCCCTTGTACACTCCCCTTCTGAAATCCAGGAAAAACTGCTCAACTTTAGCAGAGATTCTGACAATGAAGAAGACACTGAAACAAGCTATGAGGAGCGTACCTCAACTACTTCAAGTGAGGACCCCATCTTGACATGGGATTTGCACAGAGTCACCAACATCTGTAATGACAATGGGCAGTTCAAAGTCCCAGACGTTTTTCCTGACTCTTTCCCTATCATGACAAAGAAGGGAGGTGCTGGATTTGTCAAGAATGGTTGTCTTTTCACCTGCAATGATGAGAAGAAGGAATTGGCACAGCACCACTACTGCTATGAAAGTGCTGACTGCCCTGCCAGACTAAACAACTATGGCTTCACCAGAGTTAAGGAGCTCACTATTGAGCATGGCTGCTTGGGCTCAGAGGAGATACTCTATTATCTCATGTGCTGTTTTCTTCACCAACTTATTTCTCTAAATAAGGATATGACTTCTACTGAGTTGGTGACCCATGCTCTTCTCCACCTCAATGAGAACCAAATTGAAGAGGTTGGTAATAAGACCAAGTTCCAGCGGTATGTGACTAACCAACGCTCAGTTGATGCCAATCTTGGTGTCAGTGCCAAGAATAATGATAAACTGGTACTTTCTGATGACCAGAAGGTCACCCTGCTTGGTAAATCTTTCCTGCTACATGATGATGGTCAAGGGGCATCAAACCAAATTATATGCTATGCCACACAAGAGGATCTCAAGCACCTCCTCAAATGTGATATCTAGTTTGCTGATGGCGCTTTTTCAACATGCCCCAAGCTTTTTTATCAGCTCTGGTCAATTCATGGCCAGGTAAATTCACACATGGTTCCCTTTGTCTTTTTCTTCCTGCCCAACAAAAGAGAGGATACTTATGTCCAGGCCTTGGTCATTCTCAAGGCTAAAATTGATGCCATCTTGGCCACACTTGAAAATGATCCAAAGGAGAAGAGGGGCCGCAAGAAGAAGAAGGCCAGCCAGGAATTCAGTCAAGAGCAATCAAGCTCAACTAAAAAGGCCCCTGAATCACACCCCTACCATTCAACATTGATGGTTGACTTTGAGGTTGCTCAGTCAAATGTCTTTATCAAAGTATTCAAGAGCAGCCCTCAAGGATGCTTCTTTCACTACTGCCAGGCTCTGCGCAAAAACCTGATGAAAAACCCAGATCTCAATAAACTGGTGTTTAGAGATGGTACCAAAGAGGCCAAAAACGCTTTTAACTGCTTTTCTGCCTTGGATATGGTTATAAAAGAGGAAGTGAATGCCTTTTATGATGAGCTTCTCAAGGACAAGTTCATCACAAATAATCAAGAAGTCTTTGCCCTCTTTATCCAGTACTTTGAAACCCAGTGGGTGGGTGTTTTCCAGGGACAGCGCCAAATCTGCAAGGGAGGAGATGCCATCAGTTGGAACTGCTTTAAGCAGGTTAAAAATGGGATTACCAAGACCACCTCTTCACTTGAAGGGTGGCATAATCAATTTGCCCGCCTAGTAAAGGTGAAGAAGCCCATGTTCAATGTTATTATCAGCAAGCTCAAGACCCAGCATGCAAATAGTAACCAGATTTACCCTCAGGCTCTTGCAAATAAGGTAATTAATTCTAAGCATGCTGGGCAGCAGGTCAAATTTGTGAATGTGACAAAAGATGTGATGGCCTACTACTCTAAAGAGGACCACCTTAATCATCTTAAGGGTATTGCCAAGGCTCTTGGAGCCAAATCCTAAGGTCTATCAGTCAGCAATAAACCTACTGTTCTTTATAGCTTTTTATTTTTTCAAAATATTATATAAGAAACAATATGGGACAAATATATGGGTTTCAGAAATCCCAATTTTTGGTATGTTGTCTTTAGTGCTTTGCGTGACCTTGTTGCCACTAGCTAACCCCCTTTTTTATTGCAGATTCTGAATTTCAGAGCATTTTTGAGTCTAGAAACGGTTTATTTTTTGAGAAAAAAAGTTTTGTTTGTCTTTTTATTTAAGTTTAAAGTTATCTGTGGGTTTTGGGGCAAAAAATCAAGATAGGGTTTCTAGATAGAGTATTTCTAGATGGCATTTTTGGGCATATTTTCTAGATGGTGTTTTCTAGATAGCGTTTTCTAGATGCAGTCTTTCTAGATAGCGTATCCCACTATCAAATCTAACATTTGAGCAACTGAATTAGTCTCCAAAACGAAATGAAGGTGTCAATCAGTGCTTTTTAAAGCAATGAGATATGTTGCTATAAGATTGATTCTACATTTTAAATAGCACATATATTTTGGTAGTTGAAAGCAGCTTGCATAATGATGGAGAATTATCACATGAGATTCTGGAAGCTTGCTTCCCAAATCAATATACATCCAAAATTTTGTACAAAGGAACTAATGCTTCCAGCTTGACCATTCTACATTTATGCTCAGTGCAAGGATATCAAATTTGCACTATCATTGATACATGTGGCTTCCATAATGTGTTAACAGATTATTACATGGTACATCCAATTTTAGAGTGATAGCTATAGTATAAGCCCCAATAAACCTTTAAAAGCATGTGCGTCATGCTTGTGCTACAGTTACAGGAGAGAAAAGAAAAATAATTCTAAAGAAGTATATTTTTATTTAAAAAGAAGAATGTGTTTTTGTACCTTGAGGTGGGACATTAGAAGGTGGCCCTAAGATAAAGTTATCTTCAGTTTGATATATATGGAAAATGGGTGAATTCAATTAGAACATAATGTGTGCAAAACCACCTGTGGCAAAGAATGGTACCATCCTTAAGTGGGTCTATTTCAGTTTGACCTTACTAAGCATTGAGTCGTGACAAGTCTACAACCTAAAAAATCAGTTCCAGACTCAACCCGATGTCACAACAAGCCAAATCTCTAACAAGCCAGATAGCAACCCACCTACAGACTCAACTTAATCTGTTGCCTAATATGGGCAAACATCATTAGTTATAAAAACCATTCTCTCTTCTTGAATAAAGGTAACCTAAGACACTTTATCTTTCTTTTCTTTTTGGTAACTGCAGCTTACAGCACAGTTACAACAGTGGTAGCAGCAGTAGTTTTTCCCCATCCTATCAACCTTTAGACAAAATTTCCATCTACACTTGCACGCAAGAAGCACACAACCAGCAGCTAATGGATGCTCTTCCCAATGGATGGAAACCCTACATCATGGGTACTGTGGTCTCTGAAGGATTAACCCTCTGGAATGAACTACTCATACCAATGACCCATTTCAACATTATCTCCACCTTGGGAGGTCTGAACACGCCCACACCTGCAACTGACCCCAACTGTGATAGAAATTGCGGGGTAATATGAAGCTGTGTCAAAATGGTGGGGAATAAACACCCAAATCCACATGGAATTAAGTATTAACCACCAACAAAGCTTCAGATAGCGCTTGGTAAAATTTCCAAAAGATACTCCAGGATTTAAAAGAACAAGCAAGGCAATCCAAAGTAAACCAAGATAAATAACCTGTGAAGTTAACAAAAGCTCTTCAGAATAGAACTCTGGACATTGGGAGATCAATAAAGTCTCAGGTTCAGATACTGAAGGAGAGCCAGGAACATTGGAAGCAACAGGACCAACATTGGGAGCAGCAGTAGACAAGGAACTCAAAGTGGGGCCCCACCTACCAGTAATAATCCTGTTAAGGATCAAATTATAAGGTAAGTAGCGTAGCAAGCCTACTACCAGATGCATTTTGAGTTAGAAGTAAGCAGATAAGTATTTGATTTTTATTGAGTTTTTAATAGAAGGACTCAACTCTTAAGAGTTGAACATAGGAAAATTTTCAATAAGTACCAAAAGTTGACTAAGCAATCATCACCTGAATCTAAGTCTTGGAGCCCATCTTATCATACTAATGTATAACTAGTCTAACCCAAAAAGAACCCTCTAGTGATTAATTTCTGATGGCCTTTCTGATAAACAAGGTTGTATTTTGTGACCCTGAGATGATGTCTATTTATCAGTGTTAATTTAGCAGGGGGGCCAAGTCCTGAACGTTCACCAGTAGTGTGGTTTCCTGTCTTTGGTCAACAGTTTTGTTCAAGTCTTCAATACCTGTTAAATTATCCATAGGTTTACCCATTTTCCCAGCTTTTTGGTTAGGCTGGTTGATTCCTGGCATTATGAAATCTACCATGACCCCAACATCATGCCAGCCCACATTGCTGCACTTCTAGGGGCCGCCAGGATTGGTTCCTTCTCTGGGCTACAAACAGAGAATGCCAACACCTATTTGAGAGCAGCACATAATAAGCTGGAAACAGATTCAATGCCCACCAACATTTCTGGATCCCCAAGTAGCCATTTTTCCTGACAGAAGCCGCTTCTCTTTGGTCAGTAGAATGGCACAGAGAACACCCCAATTGAAGACTGAACCTGGGACGGGTTCCAGACGGGCCTTTCTTGCCAAGTTATTCAAAGCAAATTTCAGAGTTCCTAGTGTCCCAGGAGATGCGCAAGCTAAAACAAACAGGTAACATTAAGGATTCCATTTGCGCCTGGGAAGACTTCAATGTTCTTCTCTGCCCAAGATAATCTTTGACAGCCTCTCTACTGTTCTGGCCTTTTGGGATGGGCTCAAGTCCTATGTCCAAAGGACACATGATCATGCGCCAATTGTGTCAATCTGGACCAGCGCATATAACAAGGCTGAGTTGGCTGCAGGTACTGTGGACTCCTTTGCACCAAAC
>OW121820.1:0-15876 GCA_933228935.1 Pemphredon lugubris
CTTATTTAGCTTATTTAGAGCATAATATTGAAAATATTAAGGAAAATTTTAATTTTTTAAGTATTTATAAATTATAAATTATTTTTATATTGAAAATATAATGTTTTAAATAAACTATATAAATAGAAATATTAATGATGGACATTTATATTAAATTAGAAATTTAATTTATAAATATTTCAATTGGAAAAAATTTCAATTTAATTATTAACAATAAAATACCTCTTTTTGGTTTCAATTAAATTTTAATATATATATATATATAGATTTTTTAATCAAAGTTTAAGTCGAAATTAAATGTAATATTTACTTTATATATATATATATATATAATTAGAATTAATCTAAATTTATAATTAATTGCAAATTAATTGTTATATTATGTATTAACTAAATTCCAAATTAATTCAATTTAATGATTTTTCTATTCATTCAATATATAATCTAATGAATAAAATTATAATTAATAATCAAAAAGAAAAAATTATGAATTTATATAAGTAGTTTATTAAGAAGATTAAGGGGAATAGTAAAGCAATTTCTACATCAAAGATTAAAAAAATTAATCTAATAATAAAAAATTGGATTGATATAGGGAGTCGGGCATTTGTTATAGGATTAAATCCACATTCAAATGGGGTTTTTTTTTCTCGGTTGTTTAATATTTTTTTGTTAACTAATAAATTAATTAAAATTAGGATAATAATTAGTGAAATTAAAAAAATAAATATAATAAATATATTATTCATTATGTATAGATATATATATAAATTATATTAATTTTTTAATTGGAAATTAAATGTATTTTTTATACTATATATATAGAAAGTTCATCAATAAATTGAGATATATAAGAATAGTCATACGATATCTACAAAATGTCAATATCAAGATGCTGCCTCAAATCTAAAATGATGATTTTTTGAAAAGTGTAAATTAATTAAGCGAATAAGACAAATTAAAATAAATGATGTTCCGATAATTACATGAATTCCATGGAATCCCGTTATTAAAAAAAATGTGGATCCATAAATTCTATCATTAATGCAGAATGGGGCTTCAATATATTCTAATAATTGTAAAAATGAGAATAAAATTCCTAATATAATTGTTAAATATAGTCTTTTAATTCTTTCATTTAATTTATTTTTTAAGATTGAATGGTGAGATCATGTAATTGTAACTCCTGAGGAGATTAAGATAATAGTATTTATTAATGGGATATCATAAGGGTTAAATACTTCAATTCCTTTTGGGGGTCAGGTTCTTCCAATATCAATAGAGGGGGATAATGAAGAATGAAAGAATCTTCAAAAGAAAGCTAGGAAAAATATTAGTTCAGAAATAATGAATATAATTATTCCTAATCGTATTCTAATATAAACATATTTTGTATGATATCCTTGAAATGTTCTTTCTCGGATTACATCTCGTCATCATTGGTATAAAATTGTTATTGTTGATAATATAGATATTATAAAAAATAAGGGGTTGTTATAAAATAATCACTGACATAAATTAATTATTAAATTTAATAAAGAGAAGGACATTAATAATGGTCATGGTCTTAGAGTAACTAAATGAAAAGGGTGATTATAATTTGTCATTAAATTTCATTTGAATATAAAATTCTTAAAATTGTAAAGACATATGATTGAATTATTGAAACTATTAATTCTAATATTATTAATATTGATTGAATTAAGATTATAAAAATTAATAGGAATATTAATGATTCTCCTGTAGATCCCAATAATGTTAATAATAAATGTCCTGCAATTATATTAGCAGTTAAACGAATTGCTAAAGTGAAAGGACGGATAATGTTACTAGTTAATTCAATTATAACTATAAAGGGTATTAAGATATTAGGAGTTCCTAGGGGGATAAAATGAGCAAATGTATATGTAGGGTAATTAATAAAATTTATTAATATAATTCCAATTCATATTGTTAATGATATTGATAGAGGGAAAATTAGATGTCTAGTTAATGTAAAAATATAGGGGAATAATCCTATAAAATTATTAATTAAGATAAATATTATTAAAGAAATAAATATTAATAAATTTTGAATGGATCATATTTTAAATAAATTTTTTCTTTCATTATATATATAATTTGTAAAAATATTTATTATTAGATTTGTATTTGAGGGTAAAATTCAAAAGTTTATTGGGATTAATATAAAAAAGATTAATGTTCTCAATCAATTTAAATGTAGAAAATAAAAGGTTCTAGGGTCAAAAATTGAAAATAAATTTCTTATCATAATCAATTTCATTTATAATTTATAATTTTTTTATTTAAAAATTTTAATTTAAAATTTAAATTAAAGTAAAGTAATGATAAGGAAAAAATTATAATGAATAAAAATATATTATATAAAATTATTCATATTAAGGGGCTTATTTGAGGAATTAAAAAATATTATTTTATAATAATTTTAAAATGACATTTTAATAGTTTAGTTAACTTAATTTTTTTCATTAGAAATATTTGTTAATATATTATAATATGGTTTAAGAGACCAATACTTACAATTCAGTCATCTAATGATTTATTTAATCAATTATAAAAAATTTTTAAATTAGTTCTTTCAATTATAATAGGTATAAATCTATGGTTAGCACCACAGATTTCTGAACATTGTCCAAAAAATATTCCAATTCGAGTAGAAATATATATAATTTGGTTAATTCGACCAGGTACAGCATCTAATTTTAATCCTAAGGATGGAATGGCTCAAGAATGAATGACATCATTTGATGTGATTAATAAACGAATTGGTATTAAGATTGGTAAAATTAATCGATTATCAACATCTAATAGTCGGAAATTAAATTTTTCATTTCAGGTAATTATATAGGAGTCGAATTTTAGATTAAATTCTGAATATTCATATCTTCAATATCATTGATTCCCGATAATTTTAATTGTTAAGTAAACTGGATTTCATAATTCGTCTATTGAATATAAAATTTTTAATGAAGGGATAGCTAAAAATATTAAAATAAATATAGGGATTAAAGTTCAAATAATTTCAATTAAGTGACCATTTAATAAAAATCGGTTAATATATTTATTTAAAAATATTTGGGTTATTATATATATAGTTAAAGAAATAATTAAAATAATTATAATTATAGCGGTGTCATAAAATATTAGGAGGAAATCAAAAATAGGTGAAGAAGAATCTTGAATTGTTAATATTATTCAATTAAACAATTTTAATAAAAGAAATTCTTTATAAATGAAATTTAACTTCATTGCACTAATCTGCCATATTAAAATTTAGTAATTAATGGAATTTCATTAAATCTATGATTTAATGGAGGGGTTATTTGTAATCATTCAATAGAATTATTTAAATAAAATTTGAATAATATTTTTCGTTGTCTAATTAATGCTTCTAAAATGATAAATATTAAAAAGATTATTCTATTGATTGAAATTATTGATCCTATTGAAGAAATTATGTTTCAAATTAAATAAGCGTCAGGGTAATCTGAATATCGACGAGGTATACCTCCTAGTCCTAAGAAATGTTGAGGGAAGAATGTTAAATTTACCCCTATAAATATTATTATAAATTGGGATTTTAATCATATTTTATTTAAAGTTAATCCTGTAAATAAGGGAAATCAATGGATAAATCTTCCGATAATAGCAAATACTGCTCCTATAGATAAGACATAATGAAAATGAGCTACTACATAATAAGTGTCATGTAGAATAATATCAATAGAAGAATTTGATAAAATAATTCCTGTTAATCCCCCAATTGTGAATAAAAAAATAAATCCAATTGATCATAATAATGTGGGGGAGTAAATTAATTTAACACCATGTAAAGTTGCAATTCATCTAAAAATTTTAATTCCTGTAGGGATTGCAATAATTATAGTTGCAGAGGTAAAATAAGCTCGGGTATCAACATCTATTCCTACAGTAAATATGTGATGAGCTCACACTACAAATCCTAAAAATCCAATTCCAGATATTGCATAAATTATTCCTAGTGTTCCAAATGTTTCTTTTTTACCTGATTCATTTATAATTATATGAGAAATTAATCCAAATCCTGGTAGAATTAAGATATAAACTTCAGGGTGTCCAAAAAATCAAAATAAATGTTGATATAAAATAGGGTCACCTCCTCCAGAAGGATCAAAAAATGTAGTGTTAAAATTTCGGTCTGTTAAAAGTATAGTGATAGCTCCTGCTAGTACAGGGAGAGATAAAAGAAGGAGGATTGTTGTAAGTAGAATAGATCAGATAAATAATGATAATTGATCTATTTTTAAATAATTATTTTTTATATTTATAATAGTTACAATAAAATTAATTGACCCTATGATTGATGAAATTCCGGCAATATGAAGGGAAAAAATTGCTATATCAACAGAAGATCCATTATGACTAATATTTAAAGATAAAGGGGGGTAAACAGTTCATCCTGTTCCTACTCCATTATTTAAAATATTTCTTAAAATTAGTATAATTAATGAAGGGGGAATTAATCAAAATCTTATATTATTTATACGAGGAAAGGCTATATCAGGGGCTCCAATTATTAAAGGGATTAATCAATTACCAAATCCCCCAATTATAAATGGCATAACTATAAAAAAAATTATAATAAAAGCGTGAGCTGTAACAATAGAGTTATAAATTTGATCATTCCCAATTAGGGATCCAGGAGTTCCTAATTCAATACGGATAATAAATCTTAAGGAGGAGCCTAACATTCCAGACCAAATTCTTATTAAAAAATAGAGAATTCCAATGTCTTTATGATTAGTTGAATAAAATCATTTTTTTATTAAGATTTATATAATTATATATATATATTTAACTTTGAAGGTTAAGAGTTTAATTAACTTAAATTCTTAGTATTAGAATTTTAATTCATATATAAATTTACAATTTATTACTTTTTCAGCCATAATACTTTATGTTATAAATATAAAAGTTAGTCATAAAAAAATTGAAAAAAAAGTATATATGGGTAAGTGTAAATCTATTTTTTTTATTTTTAAAGTTTTAGATTTTATAAATAAATTTGAGTATATTATTCGGAAATATGGATATATTATTAAGAATCTTAAAATTAAAATTAAAACAGAAATAAATATATATTGAGTATTTTTTAAAAGTGAACTAATCAAAATTCACTTTATTGAAAAAAAAGAGAATATTGGTAAATTTGCATATATTAAAATAAAAATTAAATATGTAACCCTATAATTAAAATTTTTTGAGATGTAAAATTTATGGGTAATTTTTATCCTTAAAAATTTTATTAAATTAAAAGTAGTGATGGTATAAATAATAAAGTATATTAATCATAATTTTGAATTAATTATCAGTATTAATAATATTAATCTGGAATGAAAAATTGAGGAGTATCCTATAATTTTTTTAAAATTATTTTGTTTAAAATTTATGAAAGTAGAAAATATTAAATTAAAAAATAAGATTATAACTAATAAATAGTTTAAATTTATATAGATGTTAAATAAAATTATTGGAGGGATTTTGGTTAAAGTATTTAAGTAAAAAATTTCATTAAATGATATAGATTTAATTAAATTTGGGATTCATCAACTTATTGGATAGATTCCAATTTTTAATATAAATCTAATGGTAAGGATTCAATTAAATAATTCTCTTAAATTATTATTTATTATAAAAATTAAAATAATTGATCTTGAAAATACTTGAATAATAAAATAAATTATAGATTTTTTATTATTAATTATTAATAGGAAAAAATATATTATTATACTTATTTCTATAAATAATCAAATTATAATTAAGTTATTAAAAAATAAAGGTATTATTCTTATAAATAAAATGTTAAATTCAATTAATTTTTTAAATAAGAAGATAAATATATTTTAATTTTATTATTTGAAAATAAATATTTAATTAATTTATATATTTTAATGTTAAAGCATGTAAAATTTTGATTTTTAAAGGAATAGATATATCTATTAAATATAAATTTTATAATTTATATAAAATATTAAATTGCAAATTTAAATAAACTTTTTAAGTTAAAATTTTAATTTAATATTTTAATTTAAAAAATAGTAGTTAAATGTCTTTTAAATAAATAAATTTAATTATTTATTAAATAATTAAATTTGTCTTTTAAGGACATTTAATTACTATTTATTTTGAGATATATATATAATAAATAGTAATTAAATATATTTAAAATAGATAAATTAAAAATTTTTAATTAAAAATTCTTTTCAATGTAACTGAAAAATTTTATATAAACTAAATTTTTAACCTAAAAACACTTTCCAGTACTTTTACTTTGTTACGACTTATCTCATGGTAGAGAGTGACGGGCAATTTGTACATAATTCAAAATTTTATTCAAATAAAATAATTTTTTTATTTTACTAATAAATATTAAAATAAATTAATATTAAAATTTTTTTATTAATAAATTATAATACATAATTTTCTTAAATATCCTACATTTTGATTTGAATTGATTTAAATAATTAAATTTTAAATATTTATTAAAAAATATTTTAAAAACAACAATACATAAAGGTTATTTAAGTTGATTTTATCGTGGATTATCATTTATATTACATATTCCTTTATTAAAATTGAATTACCGCCAAATCTTTTAATTTTAATGATTTTACATTTAATAACTAATAAATTAATTTGATTTTTATAGTAGGGTATCTAATCTTAGTTTTATTTAAAATTTTATAATTATTTTATTTAAATAGATTAATTTAAATTTATTTTTCACAAAAAAATTTAAATTGGGGGTATATAAATATAAAAAATAATTATTTTTAATAAGATTTTAATTTTATTAGATAGTGTAACCGCTAATGCTGGCACTAAATTTTTCTAATATTAAATTCAATTTCTATTATTAACGTTTATAAATTAAATAATTTTATTACCTAAGATTATCATTTTTTATTTATATTTTTAGCTATTAATTAAATTTAGTTTTTAAAATTTCCTAAAATTTTAAAAATTAAATTGTAAAAATAGGTATAAATTTAGATTTATTTATATTTTTAGCTATTAATTAAATTTAGTTTTTAAAATTTCCTAAAATTTTAAAAATTAAATTGTAAAAATAGGTATAAATTTAGATTTATTTATATTTTTAGCTATTAATTAAATTTAGTTTTTAAAATTTCCTAAAATTTTAAAAATTAAATTGTAAAAATAGGTATAAATTTAGATTTATTTATATTTTTAGCTATTAATTAAATTTAGTTTTTAAAATTTCTAAAATTTTAAAAATTAAATTGTAAAAATAGGTATAAATTTAGATTTATTTATATTTTTAGCTATTAATTAAATTTAGTTTTTAAAATTTCCTAAAATTTTAAAAATTAAATTGTAAAAATAGGTATAAATTTAGATTTATTTATATTTTTAGCTATTAATTAAATTTAGTTTTTAAAATTTCCTAAAATTTTAAAAATTAAATTGTAAAAATAGGTATAAATTTAGATTTATTTATATTTTTAGCTATTAATTAAATTTAGTTTTTAAAATTTCCTAAAATTTTAAAAATTAAATTATAAAAATAGGTATAAATTTAGATTTATTAATATTTTTAGCTATTAATTAAATTTAGTTTTAAAATTCTTTGAATTTTAAAAACTAAATTGGGAAAATAGGAAGGGGGAGAATTAATATTAATTATTAATTTAATTTTAAAGTTAGAATTAAATAATTTAATAAGGGGGATAGTTTCTATATATATATATATATATATAGATAAGCTAATTTTAAAGCTTTTAGGTTCATACCCTGAATATAGAATTTTATTCTTTTATATAGAGTTAAGGGTATTTGCTTTAAAGGTTTTATTTTATTAAATTATATAATATTCGTAATTTATTATTTTATAATTAAATTTATTTATATATATATATATATATATATATATATAATTAGTATATTAAATTTATTATAATAAAAATATTTATTAAATTAGAAGTTTTATTATTTATTATTTAAATAATTTTATAATTTATATTAAGTTATATTGTAAAAGATTATTAAGTTAAATTTATATAAGTAATTTTAATTAAATGTACCTTTTGTATCAGGGGTTATTAAAAAAAAATTAATTATTATATTTTTCTCGAAATTTAATGAGTTAAATTTATAAAATTTTTATTGTTACATAAATAATATAAATATAAATTTTGTAGTGAAATGTTATTCGAATTAATTGATATCTAGTTTTAATTAAGTTAATTTAATTAAGTTATTTTATTTTAAATAATTAAATGATTATTTATTTTTTATTTTTAAAATAATAAAAAAGTATGGGTAACCTTTATTTTTATAATTAATAAAGTATTAATTTGAAAAATATAGTAATAAAATTTTATATTATTATAAAAAATTTAATAATTTATAATTTTAATTTATTGATTTAAATATTTATATATTTATAAATTAAAATTTTAATATCCGTATATATATATATATATATAAATTATAGTTAATTATAAAAATAATGATAATATAAGTAATATTTAAAGAATTTTTATTATTTATTTAATAATAGAGATTAAGGAATTCGGCAAAATTTATATTTGCCTGTTTATCAAAAACATGGTTTTTTGATAATAATTTAAAATTTATTCTGCTCAATGATTTATATTAAATAGCTGCAGTATATTGACTGTACAAAGGTAGCATAATCAATTGGTTTTTAATTTGAATCTGGAATGAAGGAATGGACAAAATATAAACTGTCTCAATTTTTAAAATGAATTTAATTTTTAATTTAAAAAGATTAAATTTGATTAAAAGACGAGAAGACCCTATAGAATTTAATATATATATATATATATATATATATATATATATATATATTTAATTGGGAGGATTTTTAAATTAATTAAACTTTAAAAATTTATTACATTAATAAGTGGGGTATGATGAATTTTATTAAATAAATTAGATTAAATTACCTTAGGGATAACAGCATAATATTTTTAGATAGTTCTTATTAATAAAAATGTTTGTGACCTCGATGTTGAATTAAGATAAAAATTAAATGCAGAAGTTTATTATTTAAGTCTGTTCGACTTTTAAAATCTTACATGATTTGAGTTCAGATCGGTGTGAGCCAGATCGGTTTCTATCTTTATTTAATTTAAATTTTATTGTACGAAAGGACTTAAAATTTGGATATTATTTTATTTATGAATAAAGTTATATTGTATTGGCAGATTAGTGCATTAAATTTAGATTTTAATTATAAATTATATTTATACAATTTTGAGAGTTTGAATTTTGAAGTATTTTTTAATAAATATAATTTCTGTGGTTATTTTAATTTTATTAATTTTATTAGGGGTTGCTTTTTTAACTTTAATAGAACGTAAAATTTTAGGGTATATTCAAATACGAAAGGGACCAAATAAATTAGGTATTATAGGGTTATTACAGCCTTTTAGTGATGCAATTAAGTTAATAACTAAGGAAGTTTTTATTTTGAAATCTAATTATTTCTATTATTATTTTAGACCTATATTAAGAATTTTTTTAAGAATATTTTTTTGGTTGTTATATCCTTTTTTTTTTAATTTATTTAATTATCATTTTAGAATTTTATTTATATTTTGTTTATTTAGATTGGGTCCTTATTCTTTAATATTAGGGGGATGATCTTCAAATTCTAATTATTCAATATTAGGTGCTTTACGAACAATCGCTCAGTCTATTTCTTATGAAGTAAGAATAATTTTAATTATTTTAAATTTAATTTTTTTAGTTGAGAATTTTTTAGTTATTAAATTTTTTATTTATCAAAAGTTCATTTGATTTATAATTATTTTGTTTCCTTTAATGTTAATATTTTTTATTAGTGTTTTAGCGGAGTTAAATCGAACTCCATTTGATTTAATTGAGGGGGAGTCTGAATTAGTTTCTGGATTTAATGTTGAATATTTTAGTAGATTATTTGTTTTATATTTTTTGGCAGAGTATATAATAATTATTTTTTCTATAATAATTTTAATTATTCTTTTTTTAGGGGTATTAATTTATTCTTGAGGATTTTTTCTTTTAATTAATATATTTTTATTTTTAGTTATTTGGGTTCGGGGGATTTTACCACGAATTCGTTATGATGAATTAATATATTTATGTTGAAAAAAAATTTTACCTTTAACTATGATGTATTTAATTTTTGTTTTTAATTTAAAAATTATTATTAATAATGATTATTTAATTTTTTAGATATTTTTATATTTTACATTAAATATTTATTTATTTTGAATATATTTTATTGTTATTTATTTATTTTAAATATATTTATATTTATCTATTTTGAATGTATTTTATTATTATTTATTTATTTTAAATATATTTATATTTATTTATTTTGAATATATTTTATTGTTATTAATTTTATTTTAAATATATTTTAATTTTAAATATATTTATATTTATTTATTTATTTTGAATATATTTTATTGTTATTAATTTATTTTAAATATATTTTATTAATTTTAAATATTTATATTTATTTATTTTGAATATATTTTATTGTTATTAATTTATTTTAAATATATTTTATTAATTTTAAATATTTATATTTATTTATTTTGAATATATTTTATTGTTATTTATTTATTTTAAATATATTTTATATAATTAAATAATTATATGGAAATAAATTTTATTTAATTAAAAGTTAATAGAAAATCTTTCTATTTTTTATTTTCAAAATAAATGTTTGTTCAAACTCATTAACTTATTATTTTATTTTAAATAGGGTTAAATCTCAGTATTTTATAAGAATTGGGTTTAATATAAAATATATAAAATAAATTAGTGAGTAAATTTGACTAATTTGGGTAAAAGGATATTCAATTAATTTTATTCCTGTTCATGTTAAAATAAATGCTGAGGATAAAAATAATCAAAAATTAATTTGGTTTATGGGGTAAAATTTATTTGTTAATATAAATGACTTATAGAGGGGTATAAATATTAAGATTACGATAGATATAAATAATGCAATAACTCCTCCTAATTTTCTTGGGATTGATCGTAAAATTGCGTAAGCAAATAAGAAGTATCATTCTGGTTGGATATGAACAGGGGTAATTATTGAATTAGCGGGTGTAAAATTATCGGGATCTCTTAAATTATTGGGATATTGTAAAATAATAATTATTATAATAAAAATAATTAATTTAAATCCGATTAAATCTTTTAGTGTAAAGTATAAGTTGAATGGGATTTTTATAAAATCTCTATTTAATCCTGTTGGGTTTGTTGAACCTTTATTATGTAGAAATATTAGATGAAGAATTACTATTACTAAGATGATAAAGGGGAGGATAAAGTGAAAAGTATAGAATCGATTTAGAGTAGGATTTTCAATTGAGAATCCTCCTCAAATTCAGTATGTGATATCTAATCCTAAATAAGGGATTGTTGATAGTAAATTAGTAATTACTGTTGCTCCTCAAAAAGATATTTGGCCTCAGGGTAGAACATATCCTATAAATGCTGTGGCTATTGATAATAAAATAATTAAAACTCCAATATTTCATGTAATAAAGTGTTTAAATGAGAAATAATAAATATTACGTGCTACATGTAAATATAAACAAATAAAATATATAGATGCTCCATTTATATGAATATTACGAATAATTCATCCAAATTTAACATTTTGGTTAATGTCAATAACTCTATTAAAAGCTTCATTAATTCTTGGACAATAATGTATAGATAGAAATAATCCTGATAAAATCTGGATAATTAAACATAACCCTAATATAGATCCAAAGTTTCATCAAATTGAGATATTTTGAGGGGTAGGGTAAATAATTAATGAATTGTTAATAATTTTTATTAATCTATTATTATTTATAAATGATTTAAACATTAGATGTATTTTCGTAGGGATAGTTTATTATATTTACAGATTTTGACAATTCTAATTATACATATTAATAAAAATAATATTAAATAAATAGTAATAAAAATTAATGGAAATTGATAAATAGATATTGTTCTTGATATCTTATATTTAAAAATTAATCTAATTTTTTTAAATAAAATTAATATTATTATTGTTAATATTAATATGTAAATAAAATTATTTAATGAAATTTTAGATTTTTCATTATTAATTAATCTTGAAAAATATAAAAATATAATTATTATTCCTCCAATTATGATTAGAAATAAAATAAATGAATATATAGAAATAAAATTATTTAAAATTATTCTAATTAATATTGTGTATGTAATTAAATGAATTATTAAATTTAATGGATTATTAATATTATTTATTAAACAGTTTAATATTACAATTAAAATAAGTATGAAAGGTATAATTTGTATTAGTTCATTTATTGAATTAAACATTATCAAAAAATAGTTTATTAAAAACATTAATTTTGGAGATTAAAGATATTATAATTATTTTTTTTGATATTATTTTAGCTTAAAATTAATAATTTTTTTTAATTTACAAAATTAATGTTTTAAATAAACTATAAAGCTTTATGTTATTAAAAATGTTTAAATCTTTTTTTTTGTTGATAATATTAATGAGATTAATTATATTTATGAAATTTAAAAATTATATTTTAATAACTTTAATTTCATTAGAATTTATTGTTATTAATATATATATATTGATTTATTTATTTATAATTGATTATATAATAGATTGATTTTTAATTTATTTTATTATTATTGGGGTATGTGAAGGGGTTATTGGTTTATCTATAGTTGTAAAAATAATTAATTTTTTTGGTAATCAAAATATTAATAATTTAAGTTTAGTATGATATTAATAATATTATTATTTTTAATATTTTTAATTATAATAAATTTTTTGACTAAATTTATAAAAAAAATAATAATTCAGTTTATTTTTTCTTTAATTATTATTTTTATATTATTTAAATGTTTTTTAAGAGTGGAATGATGATCTTTATTTTATTATTTGGGTTTAGAATTTTATAATTATAATTTAATTTTATTAACTTTTTGAATTATAATATTAATTTTTAATAGAATTAATTTAAAAATATTAAAATTTAATTATTGTATTAATTTAATTATGGGTATAACATTAATTTTAGTTTTAAGATTTATATCTTTTGGAATATTTATATTTTATTTGTATTTTGAAATTTCTTTAATTCCTACATTTTATTTAATTATTTTTTGAGGATCAGGGGTTGGACGGGTAACTGCTAGTTTTTATTTATTATTTTATACATTGATTTTTTCTTTACCTTTATTAATAGTTTTATTTAATTTATTTAATGAATGTCATAGAACTTTTATATATTTATTAAAATTTTTAGATTTAGAGTTAAATAAAGTATTATATATTATTTTTAATTTAAGGTTTTTAGTTAAACTTCCCATATTTTTATTACATTCTTGATTATTAAAGGCGCATGTTGAAGCCCCTTATTTTGGATCTATAATTTTAGCTGCTTTATTATTAAAGTTAGGAGGGTACGGATTGTTACGATCTTTGGAATTATTTTGTAAAAATTCTTTAAATATAAATTTTTTATTTATTTCTATAAGAATAATAGGGATGATTTCAATTAGAATGATTTGTTTACGTCAGATTGATATAAAAATTATTGTTGCTTATTCTTCAGTTGTACATATATCTATATTAATTGGGGGTATATTTACTTTAAGTAAAATTGGAGTTGTAGGGGGTTATATTATAATGATTTCACATGGATTATGTTCTTCTGGATTATTTTTTATGGTTAATATTATTTATACTAAGAGAAATAGACGTTTAATAATAATTAATAAGGGTATATTAATTTTAATACCAAGTATAGGGTTAATATGATTTTTTTTATGTTCTTCAAATATATCTGCTCCTTTATCAATAAATTTAATTAGAGAATTAATATTAATAACAGGTTTAATATATTATTTAAAAGATTTATTTTTTATTTTAATTATAGCATGTTTTTTTACTTTTTTATATTCTTTATATTTATTTAGTTTTATTTTTCATGGTGAAGGGTTGAAATTTAATTTTAAAGGAAATTTATTATTAAATTATTATATTATTTTAATACATTGAATTCCTTTAAATATTTTATTTTTAAATATATTAATATATATATATACATATTTAAATAGTTTAATTAAAACATTAGTTTGTGATACTAAAAATATAATATTATTTTAAATTATAATAATTGTTTATAGATTTTTTTTATTTTTGAATGGGGTATTAAATTTTTTTATTAGAATATTATTATTTTTATATAATTTAAATTTTATGTTTGAATGAAATTTATTTATATTAAATACAGTTGAATTGAATTTTTTGATTTATATTGATTATATTTCCATATTATTTATTAGAGTTGTTTCTTTAATTTCTAGAATAGTAATATTATATAGAGTAGAATATATAAAGGATCATTTTTTAATTAATCGATTTATATATTTAGTTATAGGTTTTGTGGTATCTATATTTTTAATGATTTTGAGTCCAAGGTTATTTAGAATTTTATTGGGATGAGATGGATTGGGATTAATTTCTTATTGTTTAGTAATTTTTTATCAGAGGTATCAGTCTTTTAATTCTGGGATAGTAACTATTTTATGTAATCGAATTGGGGATATTGGTATTTTAATTTCATTTAGATTAATATTTAAATTTGGTAGAATAAATTTATTTTTTTATTCTGGGAGTATATTAATTATTTTAATATTGGTTTTAGCGAGTATAACTAAAAGTGCTCAAGTTCCTTTTTCTTCTTGGTTACCAATAGCTATAGCAGCTCCTACACCTATTTCTGCTTTAGTACATTCTTCTACTTTGGTAACGGCTGGAATTTATTTAATAATTCGATTTCATAATATTTTATTTATATGGGGCGTAAATAATTTTTTATTATTAATTTCGAGAATTACTATATTTATAGCTGGATTAATAGCTAATTTTGAATTTGATTTAAAAAAAATTATTGCTTTATCTACTTTAAGACAATTGGGTTTAATAATATCAATTTTATGTTTAGGAAATATTAATTTATCTTTTTTTCATTTATTAACACATGCTTTATTTAAATCATTATTATTTATATGTGCTGGGGTAATTATTCATAATATAAGTAATTGTCAAGATATTCGAGTTTATGGGGGAATATTTAAATTTATACCTTTTTTGAGTATTACTTTTTTTATTGCTAATATATGTTTATGTGGATTTCCTTTTTTATCAGGATTTTATTCTAAGGATTTAATTATAGAATTTATTTTTTTTACATATTTAAATAAATTTTGTTTATTTTTATTAATAATTGCGACTATTTTTACTGTATCTTATACAATTCGATTATTAATATATTTTATAACGTTAGAGATTAGGTGTTTTGTTTATTCTTGTGTTGAAGAAATTAATTTAATAAATTTATCTATTTATTTATTGTTATTATTGTCTATTTTAGGGGGTTCTATTTTATCTTGAATATTTTTTTATAATAATATTATTATTTTAAATAAATTATTAAAATTTATAATTTTTATTTTAGTAATATTGGGTTTATTATTAAATAAAATTTTAAATAATTTAATTAATGTAAAGATAAATTATTTACAAATATTTTATTTATCAAAATTATTTAAGTGAATTATTAATTGACCTTTACAAAAAGGGTTAGTTATATATGGATTTATTGATAAAGGTTGATTAGAAAATTTAAGTGGATTTTTAGTTAAGAATATTTTTATTAATATAATTAATAATTATGTTTTTAATAAAAATATTTTGATAATAATAAAATATTTTATTTTAATAATTTTAATTTTATTTATATTATATTA